>ML815496.1:218125-230461 GCA_009831015.1 Picea engelmannii
ATTCATTTGTTATTCTGTATTAGAGTCCATTCATTGACTTTTCTTTTTTCAGATTCTGATTCAGGAAGCTCCTCAGGAAGTGAGTCAGATGCAGATGAAGCACATTCTACGGATGCACCACTTAAGGTGGGAATTCAAACATTTAGGTGGAATTAATATTATGCAGGATTTGAATTTACGAGTTTTTTTTTTAGCAGAACTAGCTTCAGTTATTTCTGTGTTCTGTATTGTATGTCAAGAATCATTTGTGACATTTTGTGTGGGGACTAAATTGCCTAAGGAATACTCTATGATTTGCACGAGTATTGAGGTGAAAGTGGCTTATAAAATATAGATATTCTACAGGAATCTGTGGAGTCAGGTGCTGATTGTGAGGAGCGGGGCAACTCTGACCCTGAGACTACTGGTGCGAAAAGTGCGTTTTCATTAGATAAATTTTGCTCCACAGTTCGAGGATTGTGGTTTGTGTATCTAGCTTTTCTGAATTGTTGGTGGTACAGACCACTGTTAATCTATATTTGTTTATATTGTTTTGCCTTCTAATCCAGTTTGTGTCTTGCACAGGGGCTGTAAGTGTTTTGGATGAAGAGAATGCTCAGCCAAAGGCTGCTGTTTCTGAGACAGACACCCACCAAGAAGGTTATTCAAGTGCCTATCTAGGATCATAAATACCGTGTAGTGGTATTTTACATTTTTCATGTTATGATTTGGCGCTCACCTTTTTAGCATGATACCTTGTTAGGGGAGAGTGCTCCACCTGAGAGACAGGTCTCCCCAGACAAACGCATTCGGGCTGCCTTGTTGAGAAACCGGTTTGCTGAAACAATTTTGAAAGCCCAAGAAAAGACCCTCAATCAGGTATTTAATCGATTATATGCTTCGAGTCAGGAAACTCTACTTTGTTTGGTGTTTGCTATGTATGCAGATTGGTGACAGTTGTAACTTTGATTATTAAGGGTAGTAGAGGAGATCCAGAAAAATTACGGCGAGAGAGGGAACAATTGGAAAAGTGGCAACGAGAAGGTTGGTGAATAGGAACTGTCTAGTCACGTTTCATGGTTATAAGCTTGATCTTCAGGCAATAGGAAATTGTTGACATTTTCATACTTGTTTTTTTATCAGAAAAAGCAAAAATTCAAGCTGAAGCAAAGGCTGCAGAAGCAGTTCGTATGAAAGCTGAAGCAGAGGCTGCAGCTGAAGCAAAACGAAAAAGGGAGATGGAACGGGAAGCTGCCCGCCTGGCATTGCAAAATGTGATGTTTTTTTTTCTTTTCAAGTTTTGGTTATTTATTCCCCGTCTGCTGCATATAATTGTTGACTTGAATAAGCAAAATTGACTTTTTGTCTAACCCACTTTATGAACGCTCTGTTGGCAGATGGAGAAGACCGTGGAAATCGATGAGAACAATCAGATTCTTCAGGATCTTGAGAGGTTGAGATATGCTCCTCCTGACCACATACCTAGTTCTGGCGATGAGACCAGCCCTGTTCAATCTCAGGATGGAATGAAAGCCTTTCCATTGCAGGGTGGAAATCCTTTGGAGCAACTTGGTTTATATATGAAATTGGATGACGAGGAGGAAGAAACGACTGCAGATTGTGCTGCTGGTAATGGTGACGTGGAGGAAGGGGAAATTGATTAAGTTGTGAAGTTGTACATTCTATTTTATTGCTTCATTCTTTTCAGGAGTTGAGAAGTGATTTGAATGACAAATCCTCAACTTGAGGTTATAAACCTCCTCATTATGAGAGCACAAAGATACGATGTAAAATATATTTCTTTCTCTTTTGTCTCCCTCAAGTGATCCAATAGATGCAAAATTTAGTGTATCTTGACAGAGGTTGCAAAAGAAGTGGCTCGGGCATCCTCCTTTTGATTAAAGGGGTGAGATCGATATATATGGTGGTTCTATTCTGTCAGTTTAAAAGATTTAGAAAATTTCCTATGACGGACTGGATTCCCACTTTTGTTAGTGCACGAGTTTTGTAAAGAAAAAAGGCTCAAAATGCAGCCCACTTTCTGGGTAGCCACAGGCATGGCCATTCACATGACTTTTCTATACTCGGAGAAAATGAGAATGGAAAAAGAGGATATTATGTAGCGAGTGGCAGAGAGTTATACACATCAGAGTATTTCAAAAGCATTTGATAAAGACTTTTTTTGTCTGGACCTACTGTATTTTATGTAGAGTGTCTATTTTTGCCGTACTTCATCCGAGTAAGTTGTAGAGGGATTCTTGTCTTGGAATTTGTTTGAATTGCGGGCATGTGTGAAAATTTCAGACTACATCAACAAAATCATAATAACTAATTATAGAGCGAAACGTATTCCAAAGCTCCATTGCTTAACTACTTTGTTTTATCCCTGCAATCTGGGCTTAGCTTTTGACAAGAACATGGAAAAACCCCAGTAAGGATTAACACAATAATATAAAATGTTCGGAGCTTACGTGTTTTTATGCTCACATTGACTTTGTTGTAAGAATCCAACACCATAGAGATCACTTATGTAGGTTGGTGGTTCAACCAAATATGTTCTATTGTCTGTTACGAAAAAAATATAACCAAGGTTGGTGGTTCAACTAAAATTGTTCTATTGGTTGCAATATAAAGATACAAGGTGGTTCAACTAATTTTGTTATGTATTTTGCAATACAAAATATGATGACACAACTAAAGATATTATGGTTGCATTGTATATGTCAAAATCCATTGCACTTGCACCCATTGAAAGAACTTCTGCCAACTTTTAAAACGCATTGCTTTGTACCGCCATTGAAAGAAATTGTTGCTCTTAGTTGAAAATTATTTTGGAATTGATCTTAGTTTGAGTGCTAATTAACGCATATGGTGGCATTTCTTGTCGGATGGGGCTCTTTGGAATAAGTTTCAGAAATCACCAATTCAAAAAAGTGATTAACTCCCATTATTGGTGGGTTTTTCTAATTTAACAGAACTTAATTGTTAGTTTGATTACCTAAATTTACCTACTTATTCTTTAGTGGAAAGAACTTGGCAAATATAATTGAATTTATCATTCATTTAAACTTTGGTGCTGATTGTGAAGTACACTTTTTGAAAATTGTAATTGATTTTTTAAAAATAAATCAATGGTTGTTTAATTGAATTATTGAAAAACTTAGAAACTAGTGTGTGGAATGGATAAAAAGTTTTTATATATTTATTTAATTAGTTGTATTTTTTTTCAAAAATTATTATCTGTATGAATCATACACATGTTAAAAGTTGTAATAGAAAAAAGCGGTTTTGTTACTTCTTTTTGACTTTGTTAATATATCATTTAAAAATTGTAGAGCAGTTGTTTCTGTAATGCATTCAACCCAAAGGATGAAATGCTAATGCCAAATTTTCTTCAGTTGGCGTCTATGGAGGCATGTTTGAATTTTAAGTGTTTACATTTCTTTGTCTTTTGATATCTGATGTTTGCCTGGAAACAAAGTTCACACTGTTAGTTATGTAAACAAGTGCTGGAAAGCGCTAAATGAACCACTTGCAAATGTCATAGCATGCATGCTGAATTTAATGGTTTAGCGGACATTAATTTAATTTAGAGAATGTACAGTACATAGAGCAAGTTGGTTTCTGGATATTACAATAATATGATTAAAACTTGCATTCTATTAATTTGGAAGACTACCAACAAATCCTATTTACATGGATTTGGATGTGATTGGACACCATGCAACTTGGTTAACCCTAACTTTAACATCGTGTTTGGTGGAATTCATCTTTTGTATTGGTCGCATTTGTAATGCTTTTTCTAATCTAAACTCTTGCTGAAATTTAGTACACCATATTAACGATTACCAATATTTTGCTTTAATGCTCTGAATTCACTCAGGTGCCATATAACCATTAAAGCCTCTTGAATTTCCATTTTAACCCTTTGCAAATAAAATTGGGCTTTCATGATATTTCCCGCAATTGAATTCCATGATTTATTTCCCACAATTTTGTAGACCTGAACCATTAAAGTCTCTTTTATTCGATTCTAACCCATCTACAGACAAAAACACGGGCTTCCATATTTTTTTTCATTCATTGTTCCATTATTCTCAGTTAGAAACATTAAATTTTAATCAGATAAATCTTCCTTGCTAAAATTTTTTCGGTTAAAAGGAGTACATTGTCATTTTCTTTTGATATACCATGGCATTCAATCTTTGGGAACATGAGAGAACATGCAAGTCCATAGCCATATGCCCCCAGCTTTGAACTAGCACCACAGCTTCAACATTGGTTATTATCATGCACACTCTCTTCCACCATGTTCTCAACTTGTCAGACCAAAAATGCTCTTTGGCGGTCAGAATTATACACATTTCTAACCAATTCACTATTACTATATGCCTATTTCAGTGATAGCATCACTCTTTTGAGCAAAACTATTTTTTTATCAAGAACACAATCGCAAACAGGCACCACCAAAAAACCTGGCAACCTTGCCTATCTGTATCATACACATTTGTCACCAATTCTCTTCTACTATGTCTCTTTTTATTTGATAGCACCAATATGAACAACTACATCTTAATCATATAACAATAATTTTCGTTCCAGTCATATAACAGTAAATGAAAGAAATAAAGAATCTATATCATGAACCCAACACAACACAGAGGCATCAATCATCTTTTTATTATTCAAAGGTTAATATGAACAACCTCTAAACTTTACTCCTTACTGCCTGGCATGTGTGTATTCCATTGTATCTTTGTACTTTTCACCAGGTATTTTTCGTTCCAGTACTATACAAGCACGACACGGAGACCAACTCAGAATTGTGAACCAATCATTCTCGACAAGATTTTACTCCTAACCGTAATACAAACCAATTACAAATAATATGTCAGCTTTAATTAACTGTTTATTTTTCTGTCTTAAGCATCTATTCTTTATCTCATTTTGCTAAGCGATGGACCAGTGATAGTTGTTCATCCTTGGGCAGTTTTTAGTGTTGACCCGCTTGTATCCATATCTTTGCCAACATAGTGCTCATGCACAACAGCGCCAAGAGATGGTTCAACATGACGAACGTTTATTTATTGGGTAAAATATTACTAGTATCAGAAGGCACAATTTCCTGACGTAGTTACACAAAGCTTCGACAGTTGACCCTGAATTTTGCATGACTGCAAAAACATTAGATAACAATGAACATTGACTACTGCAAACCGATTAGTAATCACTTTGCGTCTAAGAATTTGCAGGATTTTCAGCCATTTCGATAAAATATGACGATAAATAACATGTCAGCGTTCAGAAGCAAATCGGAGTACACACCAAGTACAGCATAAATTATTTATTAAAATGCTAAAAGCAAACCATATCTGACAAAGAGTCTATCTTAGGCAAGCTTGAAACGGAAGAATGGCTTGCAAATGTCGGAGTATGAACTGCTTTCACCTCTACCATTTCCAGCTCACATTAGAAACATCCCCACACCAACAACAATCTTGAAAAGAAGAATGTCTGGCAAATGTCGGGTAAGAACTGCTTTCACCTCTACCATTTCCAGCTCACATTAGAAACACCCACACACCAACAACAAAATTTTGACACCGGTGTTACTTTTAGTGTATAGAACAGAAGCAACATCTCACATTAGAAACACCCACACCTGCAACAATATTCTGGCACTGATTACTTTTAGTGTAAGAAGCAACATTATCTACAGTGAAGTAACAATTTTTTTTTGGCAGAAAGAATTTAGAAACTGGCATCCATGTCCACCCATGTCATCAGAATTTCATCATAATTGAAAGCCTCACTTTCTATGGTATAACAATGCATTGCCATAATTTTTATTTGGGATCGAACTCCATTTATAGAAATGCATTGCCAAAGCCATTTTGTGTCTTACTACCTCATATCACAGTCCATTTATATCCATTTTTAAATATCAAGTTAAGAATGTGCGGTTGCTGCACAGCGACAACTTGGTATGTTACTTGAAACCCTCGAATAGATCATTGGGAATTACCGTATTTCTTAAAGTTCCTGACATACAAAATTACAATATTGAATGCTGACTTCATGATTCAAATTTCTTGTTGCTCAAGTGGTATGTACAGCAAAATTACCAAGTAGCATACACAAGGTTGATATTGACATAAATGTACAAGAAAATTTGTTCATTCACTACAAAAAATCAAGCTGACAAAAGTCAGCAATACATTCACAAAATAATCTTAAGTGATCATAAAGCTAATATATAGTATGCTAGAAAGAAGAAAAAAAAATGTGACAAGATCAGGAATCAAATGAACAATTGCTCCTTATTTAAGGCAAGCATTACTACTTCCTGCAATTCAGTGCTTGCATTGTTGATCAGCTGACTAGGATTTTCTGGTTCATCATATTCCCACAGCACAACTAAGCTGTAATCTGTATTCCAGTCCTCGCATGTGGTGACCGAAAAGCATGCACCTGTACTCCAAAATTTGCCAGGATCCCAATATGATATAATCAGAGAAACTAACAAATAGAGCATCTGCTGAGATAATGTGTAAAATTACAATCTATGAAAGAACTTCCAACCAGCACAGAAGCTACAATAATAAATGAGCACGTGAGTGTGCCATGAACAGGTGATCAAAGTTCCTTAACTGGTAAGGGAGCAGATAATATAAGTCACTGCATAGCAAACAGTACCTTAAAAGCCAGAGTTATTTAAACTTGATTGCAGTGAGAGAAGTGAGGTGCTCTAAAGCCCAGGTGGGGGGAGATGTCTGTGTGTGTGATGCTAATAAATAGACTCAAGGTTAAGATGGTCTGTGCTAGTTTTATGATTGGATTTGTATGGTACAGTGAGGTGCAAATTTCAGTGTTTATTAAATAATATTGGAGGGCATATGCTAGTATCTACAGATGCCAGCGGTTAAGGGAGATGAGAATACACACCAGAAAAGCAATCTTGCAAGATAGTCGCGAGAGGCAGGTACTGCTGCTTGAGACGGAGACGAACTACAGTCCATCTCAGCCAAATTGCCATCCTTTGTGATGCTATCTGTCTCTCCAAATTTTATGTTTGTAGATATATCATCTGGGAAAAATATCTTCAATACATTCTGCACAAGCTGCTGACTGACTACTTCTACCTCTGCTGATGAAGGATGCGATAATTGAGTCACCTAATCCAATGAAGATCATCACAAACAAATCCCAATTCATCAATATAAGATCAGAATGAATCCTCATAAAACAGATAACTCGAGAAACCTCACAAAATCCAATACACATACTTGGTACTACTGGCCCAGTCAGAATCTTACCATATCTGGTTCCAAGGACCTTAAATAATCCAGCAAAGAGTTGTTATTATCTTTCTCAGTTTCTATGCAAACTTGTCTCTGTTTGTGTTCACGTAGTTCCTACAAATAAATCTGATCCTGGTAAGAATGTACACACATACAAAGCAGAGAATACATGCACCAAACTTTGCACAGGCCATTAATAATTAGTGAATAGTGATACAAAGGTTTCAACCTTGAATAATAATGTAGAGGTTCACAATTAATGTTTAAAATAGACGAGAAAATTAACAAGTCACAACAAGCCTGTCAAAATAAAAAGTTAGAATGGATTCTGATTGACAAGCAATAAAAGCTTTCCCAACATTTTCGGTAGGATGTCTCTTAAAAATCCTTCCCATCACTCTACCAAATGCAATGTCTACATAAAAGAATGAAAAATGCATGAACTTATTAAAAATTTTTAACTGGAAACAACTGACCTAGATACTTGCTTGAACAAATTGTAATACATTCTTCTCAGATTTGTTTTGCTCATTCACTGCCCCAACAAATAATAGTTTTAGTGGCCTCATGGCATATAATATTCAAATGTATTTAGTTATAAAAACGAGTGCAAAAAAGTTAGTAGTAATTTAATTTATGCAAAATTTTCTCATTTGGATTGGGATTGCTTACATTCAGACTTGGTTAAATGTTCTCCATTTACATGAGCTTTTCAAAGGAATGGAAATTGAAATTGAATATTTTGTTAATGTCATCAGATGACCAAAGTGGTCAACAGGATTAGAAAACAAATCAGCATGTAAGGTGCAGCGAATAGGGGAGGGCCAAATCATTTCCCAAAGCTCCCATGTCTAAACTAAAATAAGGCTCAAAATTAACCAAAATTATTTACACTATAGAACCAGGTTATCTATGCAGAAAACTCCAACAGCTCCCGAATTACAGACATCAATTAGCAGATCAAAGGCTGATTTAACTATAGACGCGCCCACCCGATTTAAAACAAAGGAATTAGTGAAAATAAAAAGGCAAGAGCAAAAGGATGACTGTCACGGGCCTGGCGAACCTACGGTTGAGCGGCGGAATGACCCGATGCTCCCAGTCACCGTGCGGCACCACAATCGTTCGTTTGACAGCAAAGCTACACCAAACTACTTAATCTGAACTACGCCTTACTTCATGACATCTTCGTTTATTACTTATGTTATGTCTGCATTATCTTATACTAAACTGCGAAAGTAAAAGAAACCATTCAAGCAAAGAAACAAGACGAAATGTACAAGTGGGCGGCCAAACCGGCCTAAAACCCATTTCTTTATAATATTCCAAAGAACCAAGCCGCAACTCTTGTTACAACAAAAGAACAAACATAGAGTGCATGGCTCAACATTACTTGGCCTCTTCACAGTTCTGCTCCCTGACTCGTCATTGTCGCAGACCTGCCATCGTGCTGAATGCATCTATTCATCTGCTCATCTTCTGTTTGCAACCTTCGCTACAACTCTACGATCGTCCCTACCTCCTCCCAAGTCTGTGCGCGCTTCATGTGCTTGCACTTGACTCTCGGTTAGACTCCATCGTAGAGCGCCCATATGCCACCAACAAGACTTCCACGAACCTTCCATTGCATGAATGCCCTTTTTTGCCTTGATCGTCTTCGGTGGTCTTGCCAGACCTGCGGAGCGTCCATCGCAAGTTTTCTTCCGCAGCCTCAGATTCAATGCAACCTGCGACACTCTTTCATCTTCGCAAACTTTCACCCTTCCTCAGCTCCCTTTATCTAGATGAGCTTGCCCAGCCTGCCTCAATACAACCTTCCCCAAGGCAGCACAAGTTACCCTCCAAGGTCTACTTGGCTCCTTGGGGAGGGATCTCGCCCTCCTTCCTTGGTTGTTGCCTCAGAACACCAATCTGTGATTATGAGAGAAGTCACCAGCCTTCCTTGGATGATTTGCCAATGCCTTGTTCACTTGGTTATATAGGT
This sequence comes from Picea engelmannii, assembly GCA_009831015.1. Taxonomy (NCBI): domain Eukaryota; kingdom Viridiplantae; phylum Streptophyta; class Pinopsida; order Pinales; family Pinaceae; genus Picea; species Picea engelmannii. Next base: position 227,390 of record ML815496.1, read on the forward strand.
GCGCGCCTTTCCTACGTGACGCACTATCCCAACTGATGCGCCCCTTCTTTCGCACGCCGACGCGCACTTTTCATCGTTTGTCCACTTTCGCAATTTGAGCCGACTCTTCAACAGGCGCGCGCCCCTATCTTGTGTGCGCTCCAACCCAGCCGACGTTGCTCTTCTGTTAAAGGCACCCAACTTGTGCCTTCGTTCGTTTCCTTGCCCAATCGCATCGCAAGACGTTCGTCGCACATTTTGGGCGTTTATCTTACTTAGCCGACCTATCTCACCGATGGGGCACCCAAAGCTTCCATGGGTGCCCATCCTTGGTTTCACATCTGTCAAGCCATCTCTTGTGCGTTTCGTTGAGCACGCATGCCTTTGTCGCACCCAACTTCACCAACCGTTGGTTTCTTCGGTGGCGCTCCCGTGTCTTCATCGTACACCCACCCAAACGGTTCTTCGGTCAAGTCACCAGTTAACCTTCATCGCAAGTCATCTTGGTGAAGTCGTACTTGGCATCGCATCGCGCGCCCAAGTACCCCGACTTAACCAAGCATCCTCTGACTTGCCTGTTTTGCATGTCTTGGCTCATGGAGGCAGCGTGTCCGCCCAGGTCAAGTCCTAGGTCATGACAATGATGCTTCAGCCTTTCTTAAACAGAAACAAAATGATTCATATTAGCTGCTGAAAAAAGTTACGAGTCTGGAAAATTGGGATCCTGAATTTCTTGAAGGGATTGCAGGAATCCCAGCTGTGTACAGAAATTGCGAAACACTTACAAAAGGTATCCACCTGATTTACGAAAACAGAGCCCCAAATAACCCTCATGGGTAAAGAAAACTTACAACAAGGCAATACAAAGTGTGCCTACTGACAGATTTAATATGACTTGCCTGATCTCAACTCTTCTGAACTCCTGGAGTCATCTGACTGCTATGAGTTATCCTTTCATTTGTGCCCAATGAATCTCCTTTTAGTGAAGAGGTCAGGGCCATCATATCAAAGGAAGATGATGGATCCCACATGGTAAAATCTTCTAAACTGAAGGACTGGAATTCTTTCTTCAGCAGTGCTGCCCTTCATTTAATTTCTTTTCTTGATCAATCCATTTCCCCTGAAACGGGGACCTGCTATCAAGACTTCTATTATCCTCTGAGTGAACTGAATGATCTTTAACATGCAGAGGCTGAACCTCCTCAAGTCTGCCTTGGATTATCCTTGGGTGTGAGAGATTCCTGCACCATCCCATTCTCTTTATCTGAGGGCTTTGAGCCAACTATACGATGATGCAATTCTGGAGGTTTCCACCAGGTGGGCTTATGTTTCTTCTAATTTTTGATTGGTTCATTTGAGGGAGCAGCCTCAAAAACTCACTTATGACAGGAAGTGGCCAGGTGACCAGTCTCACAACAGCATCACCCCTTGAAAGCAACTTATTTGTGAGTCTAACTTCGGATTCCAGACTAATCCAACATCAAGGAGGATTTCCTCTGTAATGTAAGGGCCCAGATCCACCTCCACACAGATTCTTGTGAAGGTGGGAAACTGGCCAGAAATCCTTATTTAAAAAATGCAGAGGTTGGTTCAGAAGTCTTACCCAATTTGGGATAGAGAATAAGACCACTGAGAAGATCAAATGATCAGTGCCAAGGTTGCATCAATTAACCAATGCTGCCCCAAAACCAAGGACCCTTGTGGATCAACCTTTTCCTGTCATAGGCTATAGAAAATCCACGATGAAAAAAGTTAAAAACCCTCTGCACAAGGATGAATAATAGCATTCCCCTGTAGAAAGGGCTTCTATGAGTTGAAATCCAAGAATAGGGATCATTAAGTTTTGGCCCAAAACTGTTAAATCTACAAAGCAGCCCATGGGAGTTGTTATAAACTTCTTTGGCATTCACAACCAGAGGGTTGAGATTGACAACAGGAGCCTTCTGGGGCACAATGTGAACTCATTATGAACTATGCTATAGCTGTGAGTCGTGACACCTTTGACAACTATTCTTGAAAGTTGAAACACTATAGGGGCAAGGATGATGCTAGAGTTAAACTGTAAAAGCTATTTGAATTCCACTTAAATGTAGAATGATGATTTTTCATCCAAAGCAGAAACAGTTTCTTGTTTAATATAGAGTTTCTTAGGCTTTTGAAGTTTAGATTCCAGAGATGAGGATGTCTGCCACATCACGATCAGATAGCAAATGTCCTTTGCTCAACCATAGCATTCGGGATTGCTTTATCCAAAAATAGAAGTACTATTGAATGGAATATTGCTCAAATTCAAACCAGCATGTTATAGTCTCACAGGTTGGAACACTCAGATTCTATAGAAGAGACCTTGGTTCAGGGGTAAGACACTCTGTCCACCTTATCCTAGAAAAGCTTCCATTACTTACTGCTAAAAAACCTCACAGTTAAGCCCTTATTTACACTACCTTTCAGGGGCAGTCCCATTCTGTTTCCTTATATAATCTGCACATCCTTATAACACTGGCACTTGTATATTCACTGGTTCAAAATATGCCCCATTTTCAGAAATACATAAATAACACTGGAACAAGTTTAAGATTCTTCACCATGCAGAATCTAACATATGTCCTTTGAGAGCATTAGAGGATGTCAATACAGATTAAAATTATGTTCATGTACGTTCCCTAAGTAATTGATGTTAAAATTAATGCATCTGCAAGAGCCATTTTCTCAGAGGATGGCAAAGACCCTAGTTGTGATCTAGGGCCCCCAGTGCACTCCTAGGGTTCTTGGTCTGGGACCAAGCAGTTAGAGCCATGGAAAAAGACCTAGTTGGGCCCCCAATGTATTTTTGGGGTTCTTGGTCTAGAACCAAGCAGTTTGATGATATAAGTCCCTAGATGTGTTCTAGGGCCCTTGGATGTGTACCAGGGAATCCTTGCTTAGCGCTTGGATTGATCCTTGGTTGTGTACCTTGGTGGTTAAGCCCCTAGATATATTCTAGGGCCCTTGGATGTGTTTTGGGTGTTATAACCCTAATTTGCACCAGACATGCTTACCTGGCATTAGGCCATCTCAGATTCCTTCTTTGCCAAAACACTGCTGAACAACTCT
>ML815496.1:237865-249602 GCA_009831015.1 Picea engelmannii
TAAAAAGTAAGAATCTTTAGGTCATTTCTGCATGCACGATAAAACCCTTAGTGCTAGTCCGTAGGAGGAATTTCCCACCCACAACACTGGGGTATCCTGGTCTGGGACTAGGCAGATTCTTGGTCGAGATGATGTGTGACCTTCTTCTCTCCCAGGATGGTCCATATGATCTAGGAGCAATTAAGAAGAAAGGCATGATCACGCCATTAACCTTCCACATATGCTAGGATGATAAAAAGCTTATAAATTATATCGTGGGACTCATGTGGACAAACTGCCATTAAAGAAGGACTTGACTTTTGACTGTCTTATTGTTTGTTGATGAAACCCTTTGCTTGAGTTATTACCCTCCTAAATTTATGATTATTTGTTGGTTTGAATTTATATTGGACTTTAATTTTCCTAAAGAAAGTTGGCTGCCTTGATCTTGAAACCCACCTCATCGATTTGATTTATTACCTTGTCGACTTACTTGTGGTCTATTGGATTTACCACTTGATGTTTTAATTGGTAAAATATTATTTGTTATTTTTTTTTGGGTTAGCCTAACCCTAAAGCTATGTCGAGTGGACTAACATGTTAACCCTATTTTACCTACCTAAAAACTATATATAGGAGTGGTCTTTCCCTCCCTTGACACACTTGATGCATGTGATCTACCTCCTCCAAGCTGACGTTGAGACTGAGGTTTGCTGCGGCTCTTCTGGACAGGTTTACAAGGGTCTTCTCAGTTCTCTCTTGCGTGCACCAGCCTGCCATGGGTCTATCCCTGCTAGCCGTGACTGTTTGTGTTTGCCGTTTGGACTGTTGGTGTCCTTCCCTGCCTGCTGTGGGTTTATCTCTGTTAGCCGTGATTGTTTTTGCTTGCCGTTGAGGTTCCTTGTATGCTGTTGACAGCCTTGTGGTCTGCTGGTGCCACCTTGATGGTTTGCTGGTGCTGCCCTTGTGGTTTGCTGTGCTGCCTTACTCTTTCTGTCAGCTGCTTTGGTGTTCATGCTTTGTGATTGGATTGTTAGGGCTGATATTGGACTGCCGGTACTTGTCTCTGCTTAAAGTTAGGCTGAATGTGTTAAATCAGCCTAATGCTGATTGTGGTTTTGTTTTTCCAGCCCTAGGTAGGACAGTAATTTGTATTCAGCCCTAATACTTGGACAGTGGCTTGGACTGTGTTTTGACTTTGGTTTTCCAGCTTGTTGAGTTCTGGTTTTGCCTACTTAACCTAAGAGTCCTTGGTTTTGTTCCTATGTCCATGAGGAGATCTACCCTGAGGGTTTGATCCATGATTCACTAAGCTTTTCTGAGCATACACTGAAGGAAGGCAACAGCTCTGCTTACCTGGTACATTTGTTTTTATTTCTACAGCTATGGTAATACTCAGATCTGGGTTGTGTATGTTATTTATTCACTAATGCTGTTAGATTATGCATCAGAATTTTTTAAATGCTTTGCTGGTCATAATTTACAGTTGTTAATGATTCGAGAAATTTAAGAAATTTTGTTTCCAGCTAGTTTACTATTTCTGCCCTTAAATTCTAACAATTGAGGCCCTAGTTCACTGCCTACATCTCAGTAAAGTATTCCGTTGGCATTAGGGTTTTCATGTGGAATAGATAATTCAATAATAATCCAATATAATAATAGCAAAGAATGTGATTGTAAATTCGTCCAATATTCAATTCTGCAAATAAATTCAATAAATAATTTCAAAAGGGTAAGGAATTGTGGCCAACCTTTTGCATGTCATATATTCTTGATTTCAACTGTGTAATGCAATTGAATGCTTCCTGGGACAGTTGATCCAGCTTTCCCACCGTATGAAATTCATCTAAAAGATCATTAATGCTATCAACTCGATTGTTATTGATTACTTCTATTTCTTTATCCTCACAGCTCAACTGTTCACTTGTCTGTGAAGTTGCATCTTTTATATCTTCAGCTGAAAGATCCAAATTTCTCTGCAGAGTGAGACGATATTCTGCATTCCATAGCGTATATCTGCACTTATCAAATAAAAATAAAAAGGAAAAAGAGTTCCTCAGTCAAAATATATAAAATCTTACTAAAATCATTCAGAAGCCACATACTAAATTTCAAATGGTTTCCTTTGAAATAAATCAATGGTCTCCTTTGAAATTAAGCATAATACAAAATTTCAAGTAACATTTACTCAATTCATTTTATTTTAGATATAAATACAGAAATAGATTTACATGAGATAATCCTAAAATCAACGATTAATTTTGAGAACCAATCACCTACTTCCAAAGCTTAAAAAATAAAAAATGGTCAGCAAAGCTACATTTAATTTAAAAAATTAGGAATTCTCCTGGATCTATTGGTAGAAAGTTTTTCCAAATGAGCCTACACAATAAAGGGAGGCAAGGGAATTAAGTAAAATAATCATTAAACATATAGTCAAAATCAGTAAGTCATTTTTAAATTAACCAAAAATAGAGCAACATCAACAAAAATATTCTGTCCAAAGGTTATAATCATTAATTAGCACAAAGCCTAAGATCAATTGTAACATATAGCAAATCCCATACGCAGGGTAGGAGCATACCCATCAGAATTTGAACATGAGAGACAAGAGTTATCTTGGAACTCTCAAAATGAAGTAGAATAAATCATTAAATATTTAAGCCAAAAGCACAAAATCATGTTTTTTACATTAACCAAAGATTTTTACAATAACCAAAGATGGGAAGGAGGAAGCTTCCGTAATGAATTGTTCCGAAACAAGGGTTTGCTTGAAGCACTTGGAAAGTTAAATTTGTTTTTAGCAAAAATAAATGAAAAAAAAAACTACATCCAGTATGTACTGACATGAAATAATACTATATATATATAATTATAATGGGTACCTGTTACATCAGCAGATATATTCTGTTTGAAGGCTAGAATCATTAATTGGTACAAGGCTCAAAATTTGCCATGCATAGAAGGGAGGAGCATGCTCACCAGGGTTTGAACTTGGGAGGCAAGAGTTATCTTGAAACTCCCAAAATTAAGTAAAAATAAATTATTAAATATTTAACAAAATCATGTTTTTTACATTAACCAAATGGAGCACTTGGAAAATTCCTGAAAACAATTAGCAAAACAAATGAAAATAAAAAGATACATTCAGTGTATACTGACATGAACTGATACCAAAAATAAGATCACTTTTTTAAATAGGAACCGGCTAAATCCACAAATATTCTGCTGGAAGCTTACAATCATTAATTGGAACAAGGCCGAAGATAAGTTGCCACAAATATTCTTCCGAAAGGTTACAATCATTAATTGACACAAAGACCAAGATCAATTGCCATAAATATTCTGCTCAAAGGCTACAACCATTAACTGGCACAAGGTCCAAAATCAATTGCCACAAATATTCTGCCCAAAGGCTACAATCATTAATTGACACAAGACCTGAGGTCAATTGCCACAAATATTCTGGCCGAAGGCTACAATCATTAATGGGTACAAGGCCCAAGATCAATAGCCACATATGGTACACCCATGCAATGGAGGAGCATGTCCGTTAGAGTTGGAACATGGATCATTGCTACAACAACCACTCCAAATTCCAACTAAACCACAGTCCGATTCCTGAAAAATTATTTACACATAAAAAATATTCTTCCTCAACCAATAACAATAAGGGTTTGACAGGAATAATTTGAAAATTCAATGTTCAGTGTCTTTGAGGTCAAGAAGCCAAATCAAGAGCACTTTTGAAGCCAAATCAAGAGCACTTTTGAAGCCAAATCAGGAGCACTGCATCCGAAACCACAGGTGGAAGTCCCAACAACTTCAATGTCCTATGAATAAAACATATCTCAATAAATGAAGCCAGATGCAAGTTTTGGGTGAATTTAACATAATAAATACCCTGGACCAAATCTAAAGCAAAAGATAGAGCTTACTTCCTTAACAATATCATTTATTGTTCCCAAAATCAAAAAGACCATTATAATAAACCCCCAAAACCTGAAAATTCAATCAAACAAATCATAAAAATAAATTGTTTATTGGATGAATTTAACAGAATAAATACCCTGGACCAAATATAGAGCAAAAGGTAGAGCTTACTTCCTTAACAAGGGAAAGGACCATTAAAATAAAAGTTATTACCTCCCAAAATAAAAAAATAAAAAGACACCCCCAAAAACTGAAAATTCAATCAAACAAATCATAAAAAATAAATGGTTTATAAAGCAAAGCCACCCAAACAAAGGTAGTTTCAAATAATTAAATAAAATGGATGAAAATCAAGAGTTTGTTTCCACGCCCGGGACCATTAGAATAAAAAAAAAAGACAAATCTTAATGGGTACAACATATCTTAAAAAAAAGAAGAGACAAATCTTAATGGATACAACATATCTTAAGAGAAATAAAATGGGTGAAAAACAGGGTTTGCAACTTAGCATCAACCCCTCAGGACCATTAGAATAAAAATGTTATAAATCCAAAAAAACTGCATATCTTAAAGGATACAATCATACAACCTATCTGTTGTATCTGTTAAGAGGTCAGGTACAAGTTTAAACTGAATTTGACAAAAACTTGCTTCCTTGATAATAATTAAATAAAAGAAAAACATAATATTAAATATAAAAAGGCCTGAAAATTCAATCAAAAAAAGTAATTTTAAATAACTAAATAAACTGGGTTAAAAAAATAACAGTCGAGAGGGTTTGCTTCAACGTCTCTCAAATTTTAAGCAAAGAAAAAAAATCTGCAACAACAAACTAGCATATTGCAGGAATTAAGCGCAGAAAAAATACCCGGTAATAATGGAAGAATGGAGCAAACGAGCAAGCGGCTGGCGCGAGAGCCCGACAGTAACCTGAAAGCGATCGGAGGGGAGGACTCCGAGCATGCTGCTTATGGTCCTCTTCATCGCTTCCTTGGAAGTATCGGAGGCGCCCTTCCCTATGACGCTTGTGTCCAACGGCTCAATCTGCTTCAACATCTTCGCCAACACGTTGAATTCCTTGTTGAATTTCCGTCCTCTGGTGGATACATAGTCATCCCCGGCACCGGAATCCTCTTCCCAGAAGCCCCCGCCCACAACCGGAATCAGGCGATTCCAGACCCGGTTCGAATCCCCCCGACTACTCCTCCTGTAGCTTCGAGACTTGGTGGATATCTGTCTCAGTTTCGGACCGGAAAAGTTCCCGTTTGTTGAAGGGAGAATCGGAGAACAGCTACAGGCCCGTCCTTTGGGCGTTACAGGGCCATGTGGCGGTGGTGGTGGTGTAACAAGAGCCCTCGCGAGCATCTCAGGAGCCCAAGTCCTCATCACCCACGTCGATTCACTGGCATGCCCAACAAAGCAATCGAGGCAGCAGAGTACCTTACGATAGATCCATAATCACTGACACCATTAAGAAAATTAAATAAAATGCAAATCCCAAGCTAGTAGGTAATTGGTTTCTTTTTTAATGTGATTTTTATTATATTCTTAAATATTTTATGTTAAAAAATGTGAGGTGCAGATTCGTTAGCTTCAGTAGCACAATCGAACAACTAAAAGATTCCACCGTTCACTGACGGCAAGTTAATTTGTCGGTGGTGGAGGTATTTGCTTCGCTGAATATGCGATGAGCGGTCTGATAGATGGAGGTGGCGATGGATATGATGGATATGTGTGGTGTATAATCTATCCATATTTTAATATAACATATATACATAACATAATTTATAGGGTGTTTTTTTAAATATTTTATTTTTTGAACTTTTTTAACGGAGAAATTTGGTGAAATTGTCATTTTATGTTATATAAATTGCATTTTTGAAAGTAAAAGTTTTTTGGGGTCTTCTAATTATATAGATTTAACCACTCAAATATAGATGTAGGTGATGATGGATTTCACCCAAAATTGATCGGAAAATGTGTGTGGAAAAACGTCAAAGAATAGAACTTTTAAACTCCACATAATCCATATTATTATAATTTGTATGGAATGTTAGTGTCGTATTATATTGTAGTCACGAGATAGTATTACTCGTTAACATTTATAATGTGGATGGTCGTTATATTTTTAGCGAGTACACGCCAAGCTCGTTGTTCTGTGTGATAATTCTTACTTTGGGGGAGTAGAGAGGAGAGATTTTATAGTTGCAGATCCTATTTCAAGATGTTACAAGATGCTCATATTCGATTGTTCTTTCACACATACATATCCACATAACACGTCCCACAAAGGAGGAGGGGAAGGCCAAGCAAGCAAGCAAACAAACATGCTCCCCTTGCAATAAAATCAGTCGTTATGTTAGTAGGAGACTAGGACTAAGCTAATATTGTAGCAAAAGGATCCACTTTCTAGCGGCAAATCTGACATGAATCCAACAAAAATTCCAGACTCGATCAGAGTTTCACTATGATCCAAGCTTTGTGCATGATGGAACAATGTCCTTTAGGATTTTGCAAAATTTTGAATTGACCTAGGTTCTCGAAAAATCTAATAGAGTTCCACATCGATGGGAACTTTGGTTGGCTACATGATTATATTACTCCTCTTAAACTAATTATCACAATTATTTATTCTAGTGCATGTGGATTGATTGATTGTGTTTATGTTTATTTGGTTGAATGTTGTCACATTAATACAACTTCTAAATTCTATCTTATGCTCAATGTCATTCATAATTTTATTTGATTTTTTGTACTATGAGTTTGTGGAGGATGGTTCACTATGTTTCACTTAATTTGAGCCCATTGTCTATATTGAGATTGTTCAAATGCTTTTCAATTTTAATAATCTCCTTATGCACCTCTTGGAATAGTGATACTCTTACACTATAATCTTTGTATCCTCGGTGGATATATAATGTTTTGATTTATAAGAGCGCTTTTCTAAAGTAAATTTCTCAATGCAATTATGAAGATTATGAACATTGTGCCCTTTTGACCTAATCTGTAATTAATACAACTTCTAAATTCTACCTTATGCTCATGCTCAATGACATTCATAATTTTATTTGAATTTTGTACTATGAGATCGTGGATGATGGTTAACTATGTTTCACTTAATTTGAACCCATTGTCTATATTGAGATTGTCTAAATGCTTTTCAATTTTAATAATCTCCTTGATGCACCTCTTGGAATAATGATACTCCTGCACTATAATCTTTGTATCCTTGGTGGATATATAATGTTTTGATTTATAAGAGTGTTTTTCTAAAGTAAATTTATCAATGCGATTATGAAGATTATGAACATTGTGTGCTTTTAACCTAATCTATAAATGACATTCTATCTCTCTTATGTAAGGTTTTCCACAAGAACATGGAATTAAATAAACCTGGGTATGATGGTGAGGGTTTGTTGCATATTTTCCTACTTTTAATATATCCTTTATTATATCCAGAAAAGAGAAAGTAATTGGATCTACATGTTTAACTCACTTTGTCTAGAGGTTTTTCAATTTTAATAGCTTTCTTGTTTTACTTAGTTTGTTTAAAGATTTCTCAATTTTAATAGCTTCCTTAATATGTCTCTTAAAGTACTAATAAACCTTAATAAGAATTTTTGTGTTTTTAAAATACATTTAATATTTTGAATGATAAAAATGCTTTGTTAAAATGGGTTTTTCCTTTTAATTAAATTATTAAAATCTAATTTCATTTTTGCTAAAATATATTACTTGTGGACCAAAATCAAATACATATATAATTCTACACATACATACATTTTACCATTCTCATATGTAAATTGAAAACTGAAGCTAAATACTAATGGATATGTTTATTAAATAATAAATTTAGAAAAAAAAAAAAACAATCATGGTTCCCTTCTTTAATTTATATTGTATCCATCTAAACTCATTTGAAAGCCTAGAAGCCTCTTAACATAGGGCCTTTTCACATCCTTATTTTAGAATTATTCCTTTACAATGATGATGGTGAGATAGTGGCCTCTCCAACAAGCATTGGAAATAAGAGTTTCTCCATTAAAGGACAAGCCCAACCATATGATCAAAGTTCTACCTTAAAATCAAAGTTTTACGACTATACCCATTTTCACAATATAAAATCTACACATTTTTTTTTTATTCAACCATATTTATCATCTTCCCTACAACCATATTTATCATCTTCCCGACAACAATATTTTCATATATATATATAATTTACACAATTTTTCTTTATTCAAGAATATTTATCATCTTCCCTACAACAATATTTTTATATCAAATTTGAATATATATATAATTAATAAAAATTATATAATATCTCATAATATAATATCCATATAAACACACCATAACATTAACATAATTGTATAAATAGATTCTATGAATAAAACAAACATTATAGTGTTTATAATACAACTTGAGTGAGCTTAATGATTAAGAACATGTGTTTCTTTCTTGGAGGTTATATGTTCAAATCTATAGGGGGTAGGGTATATATAGCTTTGTAGACTTTAACACTCAAATCCCTATGCGGAAGGGTTCACTTGTCCCACAAACAAAGAAATCTCATACACCAAGAGGTTCCCTTGTCCCACAAACAAGAGGATTATTATTATTAGTATGCAAAATGACCCTCATATATATGTACAACATATAGCCACATGATAAACATTGGATCACTTCAAACTCTCAATAAACTACATTTAACCTCAACCCTTTAAAATTATTTGCAATTCTACCAATAACTTTTAAAGGTTTGAATATATATCTCTTTAAAAAATAATATTCATCATCTTCTCTTCAGACAAGTCTAATTATTAGACTTTGACTTTTCGAAACAATTATTTAAATTGCAATGTTCAATATATAGATGGATCCAACATCTTGAAAAACCCTAATCTACCAAAAATTGTACAATCTCAACAACTAATAATATATGAAATTCCATTAATTCTTTTAAATTTCTAATCAATTTATAAACAAAATTGATTAAAAAAACATAATTGAAAAAGTTTCCAAAATCTAATAATCCACACAAGTTTTTAACATTTCAAAATATGAGATTTAAATATTTAATTCCGTATAATAATATTAGTGGTTTAGGTGACCTCACGCGGAATATTGTGGGGGCCGGTGGCTTTTGAAAATGCGAGGCCGAGATGCATGCGTTGTCCCCTTTAATAACTCGCGCACTAAAGACAAGTGAAAGAATATGTGTGATGGTATGTCTACTCTAAATTAAGATTTAAAAAGATAGAGAAGTGGTTATGGTAAGTATTCATGCGATATGTAGATTTGTATTATGCTCACTTATATAGTTCTCATGAGCGAGGGTTTAGAAGAAGATAACAATTGGTGTATTTGGAAATGGGCTAACAAAGGCAAAGTAAATCAGGGTGGGTCCTTGTTCTCTGATCTTTATTGAGGCGGTTGTGATCTGGATGTATATTGGTTCATATCCATTCATTGTGGGAGGATTTTCATTTAAAGAAATAATTATAATTAATATATTCTCAAAGTGGGGGAAAATAAACATCGAAGTGAATTGGGGTGGTTATGTTGTTTAAAGACCGTGTGATTTTTTTGTTTGTTTGGAGGATTCAAATCGATGTAGTCATAAATAGTCAATGTTCAAAGTTTTGGACGAATGATTTAGATCCTCATTCTCAGTGGTAGATACCTCTAATGCATTTAATGAAACCTATACAACCATTGTGTGAAATTGGGTGAATCAACATATTTGTACCTACAACGATAGAAGAAACAAACTGATCATGAGAACAAAATGATTTCCTGGTATAACCCTTCATGCCACCATTGTGGTCATTGTGATCAATGAAGGGAAAACGACAACATCGATTAGACTTATTGCAAGCTTCATTTGTGGAAATCTAATTTGATCAATTTAAGCAATTGATTAGTGTTGAATGCAAATGCATCAAATGGGTAGGATGGAGGAAGAAACAAAGCATTATTCCAGCTAATCACAACTTCATACATGGTATTTCTTTTATGTAATATCACAATGAATATTGTAAAACTTGGAAGCAATCAATACTGAATCCAAACACATTAAGACGAAATATGTAAGGAACGAGTGTGAACCATCCAAAGAACGATGAATTAGTAAATCATTTGATCCAAATCCTGCTTGTAATGACCCACACATGAACTGCCCCTAGTTTGTAAAGACTTGCAAACAAACTTGGTGTATTCCCATAATTTAGGTAGATCATGTGCCCTCAATGGATTGAGCATTGGAAGACATTTGGGTAAAATTTAAAATTGGATTCATGCATTGGAAGACATATTGAGATAAAATTTATAACTGGCTTCATGCATTGTTGGCATATAAAATGTTGTTAAAACATCTACCCAACTTGCACATGAGGGTGTGGTTTAAAAGAAAAGTCAACAATATGATGGATACAGGTTTCGAGTTCCATCCACTTGTTAGCAAAAAAAACACTCTTGGTGTAGCTGATAACTGGGCTATAAATCATTTGAATCTCGTGTTGGGAGGACGAAAGTAATTATCCAGGGTAAAGAACCTTGGGATTCTTGTGCCTTGGTGTCTGTAATGTTTTGAGTTACTGTATAATGTTGTAATTGAACCTAGTGATGCCATACCATCAATAAATGTTTACTTCCAAAAACAAGTAACATTATTGTAAATGTATAATTCAGATGGATAGATTTATCAAAAGAGGAAAGTTAAAGGTATTGATAAATGGACCTAGAAAGCAACAAAAGGCTAGGAACATAGGTTTTACTTGTAATCCTTGTATGTTGAGTTGCTTGATAGCTACCTCAACTTTGGCATGGGGATTGTCAAGGCTCTTGATCAAATCTTTGTACCTAGATCCAAATCCACCTTTTCCAAGCATGAGGGAACAACTAAAATTCCTAGTTGCAACCCTAAGCTCTACATTGGTGAGCACCTGAAGGTTGTGTAGGGGCCTTTGTGACAATTTAGATGTTATGTTGGGTCTAGGGGAATCAACGCTTACATATGGTGAAACTTTCTGAGAGTTCATGCCAGAACCAAACCTCCTCCCCTCTGGCATGACCCACCACTTAACGACCACATCCATATTGATTTCATGTTGATCCTTGCATCTTCCTTCATTTCCTTATCCACATATGAAAAATGAAAGCACTTCTTCCTGCAGAATCCTTGGATTTGTTAGGAACCAAATATCAATATAGCATAGAAAATCCTCAGAAAAAGTACTAAACGCCTTGAAAAAGAGATAATTTGAGATAATAAGCCTCTTTGAGGGGGCAACCTCCTTTTACCCCACTTAAATGTTCAAGTACAAGATGATTCAAAATGAAAATGTCTCCTTGGTATATATAGGAGACTAGGAGGTATAATTATAACTAATGGAATAAAGCTGACATAAATAAAATAACATTACTAATGTAATATGCCCCAATTAAGGGGTAATGAGCCAATATTAGGGCTTAACATGCCCCTCCCCTTGAGACAAGTGTTGTCCGCAACACTTGAGTAACTCTGGATGCTTCTGTATTAAAGACTCATCTTTCCAAGTGGAATCTTCAGTCGGTAGTTTCCTCCATTTAATGAGATACTCTGAAATGGATCTATTCCTCAACTGGCGAATTCTTGTGTCAGTGATGGCTTCATGCTCCAATATGATTTTTCCTTCTTCGTCAAGTTCTGGAAATATAGTTTGAACTGGGATCTTGTCGCCTATAACCTTCTTTAAGCATGAAACATGGGAAACTGGGTGTACTCGTGAAGATGCAGGCAACTCCAATTTGTATGCCATAGTACCAATCTTTTGCAACACCT
>ML815497.1:1519-52671 GCA_009831015.1 Picea engelmannii
TCACCTTCGCCTCTCTCCCATCACCTCCGTTGGATGAATATTCCCCACGGACAACCTCTCCTCCAAACTCCCCAAACTCTTGGTCATCTGAGGAACCTTCCTCCAAGGGTTATGAGGACTCCATCATTCACTTCCATCTCTACAACAGATCAATCACTATCCTTACCTCGGACCCCAGAGTTCTTGGCCCTACTTCGAGACCATTGAAAATGAAAAAAGGCTAAGGTAGGCCTTCACACATCTCCATAGCACAATCCCATGCAATGATGGACATGGCTTCAGGCTGGAAAATATCACTCTTCGGGACCCTTAGAGCAACAAAATCCCCTTCTAGGGTTCCCCCATGAGGCTTCTCTCTTTCAATTCTAGGGGTTTAGTGAGCCCCCCAAAAAAATCCGCTCTAAATAGGTTGGTAACTTTGTACCAATCAGATGTTGTTCTCTTCCAAGAAACTCTAGCAGATGAACTCACAGCCACAAAATATCTCTCTACTCTCTTCCCAGGCTGGGCTTTCTTGCGTCTAGATGCCCATGGTAGATTGGGAAGCCTAGCCATCGATTGGTGCTCTAGAACGATAAAGCCCTTAAGCTCTTGGGATTTTGACTCATGTCTAGGGCTTGACGTACAAGTAGAGGGTTTGGGGATGACTCTCAAGATTTTAAATGTGTATGGGGCACACACAGACATGATACCTTACTAGAACTCCCTCTTCAAAAAGGAACTCTTGAATTCGAAAAATCTAATTATCGACGGTGACCTCAACTTCTCCCTAGGTGAAGCGTAAAGTTGGGGGCCCTCGGCACACCCAGTCAGATCCCCAAACAACGTTTTTTAGCCACCTTTTGGCTTCAAGTGGCTTCATTGCTATCGCACCAGTCAAACTGCTCCCCACATGGAGAAACTTAAGAGTTGGGGAAGCACAAGTGAAAAAAATATTAGATTAGTTTCTGATCACTGAATGACTATCGATGCTTCCCTTCCAATTTAGCCAATGGATAGGAAGTGGGGAAGACTTAGATCACTCCCTAGTCTGGTATACTTTTGAAGGGGGCCCCAAAATCCGGCTACCTCATTCAAATTCAACTCCAACTAGCTCAAAGAAGAAATATTCCAAAAACTAGTAAAATCAAATTGGACCCCTCTTTAGGATTTGAGGGGAACACCGACAACCATACAATTCATGGACATTTAAAAAAAAATAAAGAATTTGTTCATCCCTTGGGAAAAAACAAAATAAAAATAAGACGATCAAGAACTCAAAAGAATTGAGAACCAACTAGAGGTAATCTATCAAGATTCACAGTCTGGTTTATCCTCGAAAGCCTCACGAGAAAATCCGAGGAACTTAGAGGCAAAGAGAATGAAACTATTGGAAGATCAAGAAGCAAACTGGAGACTTAAGATCATGAAAATATGGCTAGCAAATGGGGACGAGAACATAAAATTCTTCCATGCCTTTTCCAAAGGTCAGAAATTGGCCAATACAATCTGGAGCTTAAAGGATGAGGAAGACACACCAGTTACTTCCTTTGAAGGTATATAAAATATGGGAAAGAGACACTTCCAAACTTTATTCAAAAAAGATAGAAGGACCAACATAGTCGACATCATCAAAATGGCCCTTTACTTTCCCATGTTCGTGGATGAGGAAGGAAACCGAGAACTATATGCAGAAGTCATTGAAGCCGAACTTAAAGACACCCTGCAAAGTTTCCAAAAATATAAAATCCATGGTCTAGACGACTGGTCAATTGAATTCTATTTGGGATTCTTCGATCTGATCGAAGGTGATATCCTCAAATTCACAGAGGAATCCAGTTTAAATGGTATAATTCACATCCCTCTTAACACCACCTTCATATCTCTTATCCCAAGGTGAATGATCCTCTCTCCTTTGATGATTTCATTCCCATCTCACTTTGCAATTGCATATACAAAATCATTGCAAAGGTCATAGCTCGAAGGCTGAAGCCACTCCTCTCTTCATCCATCTTGAAAGAACAGTTTGGATTCCTCGAAGGACGACAAATCCACAAAGCAATTGGGGTCACTTAGGAGGGCCTCCATAGTCTGAGAACTACAAAAACCAAGGGCACCATTTTAAAGATTGATCTCTCCAAGGCCTTTGATAGGGTAAGTTGGTCCTACATCAGGATCCTTCTCACCCATCTCAGATTCGAGGTCCCTTTCATCAAATGGATAATGGCCTACATTTCCTTGGTCTCCTTTGTGGTCCTCATTAATGGAGAAGCCTCACCTCTCTTCACCTCCAAAAAAGGACTTCGTCAAGGCTTCCCCCTCTCCCCTCTACTCTTTCTGTTAGTGGTCGAGGGACTAAGAAGAGCTATAGAAAATGTAGTAATATCAAGGGAATTTCATGGAATTCATCTAACCACGAGATTAAGAATCACACATTTAATTTTTGTGGACGACATCCTCATCTTCTGCAGCAATCGAAGGCGCGATGCAGAAGTTCTTGCATATATACTCTTCCTCTTTGGCTCGACAACAGGTATGCAAATAAATCTACAAAAATATACACTCTCTTTCTATGAAATGGAAAGAGAGGAAGAAGAAATCTAACGAAGGCTCTTTCCTTATTCTTTTCAAGATTTATCAGAAGGCCTAAAATATCTTGGTTTTCACCTGAAACCGAATCACTACCTCAAAAAGGACTCGAAATGGCTAATCTCCAAACTGGAGAAAATACTAACTGGATGGAGTTCAGGTGGCTCTCAAGGGCAGGAAGACTCACTCTAACCAAAGCATTCCTAGAGGCCATCCCAGTCTACTGGATGTCTCTAGACTAGATACTGAAACGCACACTGGAAAAGATTAGAAAAGTCTACTCTCACTTTATTTGTTCAGGTACTGGGGACAAGATCATACATCCTTGGGAAAAGTGGGATCGCCTAGCCTGGCCAAAATCTCTGGGAGGATGAGGGCTTAAAAATATGTTTTTGTTCTCCAAGGATTTGGCAGAAAAAAAAGGGTGGTGCCTCATCTCCAACAAGAACCTTTGATCCCTAGTTATCACCCAAAAATACATAGCTCTGGAGTCATTGGAATATTGGATCAGATCCACAAACAAGGTTCCATCTTCTGGAAGTCTCTTATTTCCTCTTTTCCAGTAATTGGAGAAGGACTAGCTTGGAGAGTTGGTAGAGGAAATCACCTCCACATTGGATTGGACCCCTGGCCTGGAAGTGGGAACTCATCTAATCAACCATCTCCACAGGAAGAATATTTTCCTCCTCTCCCATCTGGCCAACCCCAACACTACTACCCTTTGGCAATAGGGATGGAAAAGAGAAACTGATGTAGGGTTAACATGGGCCCTTGCAACTCAATATAAAAATTATATTACAACACTATAGGTTGGTCACATAAGACTCCTTGATAGGGAGGACAAGCTGGTTTGGCAAAAGGATCCTTCAGGAACTTATACCCCAAAACTTGGATACATCACTTTAATCCTAAACCTCTTTCAACAACTCCAAATTTGGTCGTGGAAAGGACTATGGATGTTAAAATATCCACAAAAATCCAAAATCTTTCTTTGGGCGACCCTAAATGGAAAAGTACCAACTTGGGAAAATATGCAAAAGCGACAATTTGAAGGACCAAGAATATGTCCCCTTTGTCACTCCGAAAATGAAACAACCTACCACTTTCTCATCTCCTACCCTTTTACCCGAAGAGTTTGGACGAAAGTTTCAGCATTAGAAAAACCTACACTTGGGGAGGCCCAAGTTTGGAACATGCATGGGAAGCCTGGACATATGTCACAAGATATAAAGAACTTAAATCTCTCTCCCACCATCATAAACTGGGGCATATGGTTGGCTCGAAACACAACATTCTTCCAAGACAAAGCTTCTATCCCCAAGAAAACTGAAACCCAAAGTCTCTCAATACTTTCACATTTTCCACAAAAAAAAGGGTCCAAACATCTAGCCAATCCAGACAAAGAGTATAAACAACTCAAATCCTTGGGATTATTTTGATGGGGCCTCACAGAAACAAACATGTGGGGGTGGAATTGTACTTCATCAAACAAGAAATATTTATTTTCATATAAAGTTGAGGATGGGAAAGGGTACAAATAACTATGTTGAGCTATTGACTCTAAAATTACTACTTCTCTTTACAAAAGAAAAAACACTACTTCACCTACAAATCTTTGGGGACTCAATGATTGTCATAAATTGGGCAAGAAAGCTATAGTAGTGTCACAACATTTTTATCCTCCCTATTCTGGAGGACATCCCTCGCTTGATGGAAGAATTTGACACAATGACTATCTCCCATGTCTACAGGAACATGAACATGGTAGCAGACACACTCTCAAAAGTAGGTCTACCCCTTGCTATGGGCCAATGAAACATCACAAAATACAGGGAAGGAGAGACTCAAGCATATTACCACCACCCTTTTATAGACACAACAGATCAATAACATGTAATAAACCTCAAAATTTTCAGAAAACAAAAAATTGTTTATACATTCATCCTTAAATGGATTCGAAATTACAAGAAGGTAGGATTTTCTATTTCTGGTTCAACTCTGAAAGTTTGCTAGAGTCCTGGTAGTTGTCGGTTGTCTTTACTGCTCAACTTAAAAAGTTCAAAACAATGTTATATGATGTGCATACTCTGCATTCCAATATTCACTTATGGTTCTATAGTTATATTTACCTTCATCTCTGTATACATATACCCATACAATAGGCTTAGACTACAACGATTTGGGACTTTTGGCCCTAACCCTTATGCGTAAACTTGACATCAAACAAACTCGATCAAAAGGACTTAGGGATAAGGATAAGGTAAATAGTTGGATTATATACCTCTGCGAATTTTTTTTTCTAAAATAATATCAGGTCGGTAATGGTTTGGTAAGGCCTTCCAGTAACTTTAGTGTAACGGGTATTCTATAACCCCTACCCATGTTAACAAGCTTTCTTGGCTCCACCTATCCAATACTTAACATCAACTGAATATTGCATTAACTGAGTTCGTAGTGGTTAGGGCTAAGGGAGTCCATGAGTCGCATAGGTGCTTCCTTAATCTGTAGCCCATTAATGCTAAGGAAGAGATAGATCTAACGAGAATCAAATCTTGGCCAGGCCATTAAAGGGGCAGGGTGTGTGCGACTGTCAAGGCCATCACCTAACCTATTGTCCAATATGGACGTGCCAAGTCTACCTCATCACATGGACTTTCGTACCAACAACCTTCATTCTATGAGGAAGGGTTCTTTAGGTTGTAGCAAATTTGATTTTGTCGTGGGAAGGTTATCTGGGAGCCTAGTTCTGCAAATCCGTTTCTTGGCGAAGGGGAGACAACTGTGGGGACTTCCTCTGAAGGAGGCAACATCTTTTAACCAATCTACTTGGTAAGTTTCACACTATTACTGTAAAGTTTTTGTCTGTTAGCAAGTTTTTCCCTTGTCGTTAAAACTCGAAAGAGAGGGCCCTGGACTTGTTATTTTTCCTTGCTAATGGTTAGTAGCTCCACTTATCATGCTCCTACTTGTTCAGTTCCCGAAGGCTCAATACTTCATTTTCTTTCCTTTTTGGTGCTTCCAAGGGTTTTTCCCTTTTCCTTTTAAGTAGTTTTCCTTTGTGCTTGTCGTCTCTCACTCTCCTTTACTGTGTTGTATCATTATTTACTAGTGAATCTCTTCGATATTTCTTCAGGGTTCCATTCCAAAAGTTATTTTTTAGGGTGAAGCCATACTGTGTAAAATTTGAATGTTGTTTTCCTGGACCTAGCTCCATCTACCCATCTCCAGGAAATTTCTTCCGACTGAACACTGCACTCCTCCATAATCCCTAACCCTTAAAAGGAGGAACGAATATTAGTCATAATTTTCTTCTGTAGGTCTCGATTTAATGATACCTCTCAGGTTCAAAATTCCTATAACGTGCCACAAATAAAGGTTCACGGGCTTTGTATCACCTTTGTCGTGGTTCGTCCATACGTAGAGGTTTTGTCTGTATTACTCCGTGATTAATCAAACTTTCTTACCTCGAAACCGGTTCCTATGTTTAAACAAGGAAGAGGGCATTCTCATAATGTCTGTGTATTGACTAAGTTTCTTTTTAATGTACTCTCTGTGGCTCATATGTTTTCTCTGTACCACTAAATTGTATTCGTCTTTTGTTTACTATTTATTTGACTCGGTGCTGGGAATCCTATATATTTATGAAATCACATTTCTTGTAAAACCCTACTCTTTTACTGGATATTTTCACTAATGATGGGGCCTTGTTTGATGTGAGGGTACCCATAAGATTGATCAAGTTCGCTCCTCCTGTTTCGGTCCACTGGTGGTCACGACTCGGTTGGAAGCTTGCCTATGGCAATTCGAAGATAAGTAAAAGTTTTCTGTCCAATCATTATCTTGTATGTTTTGTTGAATTTTGAGCTTTGGAAAGACCTCTATATTGTTACTAAATTAATTACTTCGTCCCTTGTAGGTCCACTTGGAACACGATGTTGGATCAAAACGGGTTCTACTCAGAAAGGTATTCTGGTTTCTAATAACATAAACTCTTGAGGGTTTTGGAGGAATCCCGATGATGTTGGGTTATTGCTCCAACATGTTTTGCTTAAGACTGTGGTCCGAATCATTAGATGTATAGATCTTAAATTTTTAGTTAAATAAATGTTATAATTTTCCTTTCAGTTGTTGAGGTTTACTTTGCTAGTCTCTGTATATTTGTCTTGTAGTGATATTTCAGACAGATATCCATATTGTGAAAATACGGAAAGGGCAGGGTATATAATGATTCGAAATTCATTTCGAATACTTATAAATGAAATCTTTACTCGTAAATTTATTGTATCCATCGTTGATTAATTTCATTAATTTAGAGTAGATTTTATAATTATTATACGCATATACTCCTGTATAAATGTATGGTCATATGCGTATCTATATATCTATCTAATTTAACTTAAGTTTACAGCATGAGTTTCTCCCACATCATTGAAGTCGATGGTTTCTATAGTCTTATTATACAATCCATGACTTATAATACTGTCATATGTAAAATAATATAATACTCCTGAGATTCGTTTATGGGTCTCTTTAAGGGTTGCGCCAATTGAATTTTCACCATAGATTTGTTCTTTCTAGATTTCTTTTAAGGTTTACGCTGATTGAAAATCCACTACAGACTTTGAAAAAAAAAGTATATGATCTCATGATAGATGGGAGATCCCAGGATATACCCTTGGGGATTTTCTCGATTAAAAAAAATATTATTTTATTTTATACAAGTTAGATCTATCCTTGTCACAATTAGTTTTTTGGTGGTTCTTTCATATGGTTTATTGTCGAGATTCAATTCCATTACTACTATAGGTATTGTATATAAACTCATACATTTATCGTTGGACAGATGATTATAATGGCCTACGCATACAATAGTAATATAGGTATAATTGTTAATCGGGTAGATGATTTATTTTCAACCGATAACATACAACAAACCATATAGACATAGTCGTACCTACAACAACTAGCCTACTATGATTATATAGATACAATCTTCAATCGAACCCAATTATTTCTACCACAATTAATCTACAGAATTCTGAAATGTACATATGCCCGCCAAATAATCATCTGGATAGCAACATGAATCATCTGTGGTAGTTTTGCAATTTCATACGATAGTAAAACAATTCATCTAGAATAACAATGCAAATCATCTACAACAGTTCAATAATTACATACGACAATAAAATGATTCCTCTAGAACAACAAACATATACACTTGTTCTAACGACACAAATGTAATCAGGAAAGTAGAGGGTGCATATCTGAACTGGTTTGTTGGAAAACAAAGGGAACGACCACGTTCCTCCCAACCTTAGAATTGGTCAGCCAAATCACTTGCCCGATTCACCCCCTAGCCTGACCATGAATCCATGAGGGCGAACTTGAAATCTCCTCTTCAACAATGTTTCCTCTATCTGTAATCCTCTCCTTGCCTGAGACTCAATGTTCAGTGTTCATAACAACAAGTATCCAGTAGTTATTTTCCCCAACATACTCGGCAACATCTTTCCTCCTCGCATATGCTATTTAACAAAACAATCCCTTTTTGCTTAGGTCTTTCTTTCCCCCCTTGGGAATTTTCACAGCTTTCTAAATCCCTAATTTTTAGGGGCTGGCAATGGCCAAATCTCTAATTTTCCACTTGTAACAATCAGCCTAGAGGTAGTTCCATCATGTTCCCCACTCATGGAGTCATGGTCAGCTGATTTTAACATGGTTGTTCCATTTTTCCTCCTACAATCAATATAAAACATTCTGTTTTCATATAAGTGTCATAGTCAAATAGTTAGTTGGGTCAAATCAGATTTTTGTCCAATAGTCATAATAATTAATTACAATTATCAAATTCGAAATTCGGAATTGCCATAAATGGAAAAAAAATTCCAAATTCAAATTTACTAAAAATGGAATAATTTTCCAACAGATTTTAAATTTCAAAAATACTTTATTTTTTGGGGATGTCACATCCTTTCCCCCTTCAATAAAACACTATCCTCAGTGTTCGTTCCTTTCTTGGAATTGGATTGGATGAGATTTCCCCAAATCTCCCTCCAACAACCAAGTGACCTCCTCAGGACTAAAGTGCTTCCATTGCACCTTTACCTAAGCGACGACTCTGTTCCGAAGTGCTATTTCTATCCAATCCAGAATACGAAGGGGTTCCACCTGGAACTCGCCTTTGGGTTCCACCTGCACCAAGTTCCAATCAATCATATGAGTAGGGTCATGAACATATTTTTTCAACAAAGAAACATGAAATACATTATGAATTCTTAGATTGGCTGGAAGTGCAAGTTGGTATGCCATGGGTCCAATTCGAGCTAGTATATCGAAGGGCCCACAAAAATTGGGTGCCATCTTGGCACAATTCCCTAACTTCAACAAACTTTTTCAGGCTTTGACCTTCAAATAAACATGGTCTCCCACTTGAAATTCGAAGTGTCTTATTTTCTGATCTGCATAGCTCTTCTGTCTGTCATGTGCTTCTTTCAAGTTTTGTTGTACCTTCCTTACCATGTTCTCCATTTCTTGGAGCATCTCTGGTCCAACCATGAGTCTCTCAGCCGGGTTATCCTAGCTAATTGGAGTCGTACACTTTATGTCATACAGTACTTCGAAAGGGATTAACTTAGCCGAAGTTTGGTACCCATTGTTATATGCAAATTATACCAAGTGCAGGTAGTCTTCCCACTTGTTCGGTTTTGTTCTTACGTACATGCAGAGCATATCCTCTACGATTTGGTTTGTCCTTTCGTTCTGCCCATCTGTTTGTGGATGATAACTCGTACTGAAATTCAAATTAGTATTTAGCCCTGCAAACAATTTCTTCCAAAGAGAGGATGTGAATTTTATGTCTCTATCTAAAATCACCATTTTAGGAATACCATGCAGTCTAAAAATTTCTTTCATGAATATTTCAGCAATGTTTATAGCTTTAAAAGTAGACTTTACAGGAATAAAGTGTGCAGACTTACTGAGTTTATCGATTACTACCATGATAGAATCATTATGTGTCTGAGTTTTAGGTAAATCTGTTATAAATTCCAGTGATATCGTCTCCCATTTCCATTCTGGTACTGGTAATGGCTATAATAGGCCAGCTGGATGTTGGTGCTCGACCTTAACCCGCTGACAATATTGGCACCTAGCCAAGTACTCTATTGTTTCTCCCTTCATATTAGGCCAGTAAAATAGTTTTCTAAGTGTTTTTATTGTTTTCTGGTACCCTGGATGGCCAGAATACTATTTCTTATGCACTTCGTCCAAAACTGTTAATTTTAACTCTACTGAATCTAGTATGTAAAGTTTGTTTTTAAATCGTAATAGTCCCTTCTTGTCGATACTTAGATCTCATTTATCTGAGTTTGCGGTACTGCTTTGTAATTCTGTCATTATCTTAGTGTAATTTATGTCGTTAATACCTGTCGTCCTTATTCTTTGTTCCATCTCACTTTCTGCCCTGCTGATATTTATCTCAAATAACCCATGGACTCTTCTTGTTAAAGCGTCTGCTACTTTATTTTCCTTACCCTTGATATGTCTAACCTCGAAGTCGAATTCGCTCAAGAAGGCTAGCCATATTGATTGTCTTGCATTAAGATCTGGTTGGCTAAATAGATATTGCACTCTGCTATTATCCGTCAATAGTAGAAACTTTCTACCCATTATGTAGTGTCACCACATTTTTAAGGCATGTATTACTGCTGCCAATTCTAAGTCATGAGTGACATAATTTCGCTCGTGTTATTTTAATTTCCTGGACTCATAACAAATAATGTGTCCTTCCTGAGTTAGGACACAACCTAGTCCTTCTTTACTTGCATCAACACATATGGTGAAGTCTTTATCTGGGTCTGCTACCTTCAATATGGGTGCAGTTGTCAATAATTCCTTCAGCTTGTTAAAACTTTCTTAACACTTCTCTGACCAGTTAAACTTGGTCCCTTTCTTTTGTAATGACGTGATAGGGTAGGCTATCTTGGAAAACCCTTTTATAAATCTATGGTAATATCCAGTGATTCCCATGAATGACTGGATATCCGCTACATCCTTAGGTACCAGCCATTCCATAATGGCTTTTATCTTCTCCAAGTGTACGAGAATGCCTTCCGCTGAAATTACATGTCCTAGATATTGTATTTTTTTTTTTATAAAAGTCACACTTTTCAAATTTGGCATACAGTTTGTGTTTCCTCAACGTTTGCAGAACTATACTAAAGTGTTCATCATGTTCTTCCTCCATTTTTGACTAGACCAGAATATCGTTGATAAATACTACCACGAACTTGTCTAAGTACAGACTGAAAATACTGTTCATCAGGCACATAAACGTGGCTGGTGTGTTAGTGAGTCTGAAAGGTATGACTATGAATTCGTAGTGTCCATATCTTGTCCGAAAAGATGATTTGCTTATGTCCTCGTATTTTATCCTAACTTGATGATAACCGGATCGTAAATCCAACTTTGAAAAGATCTTGGCCCCACCTACTTGATCGAATAGATCATTTATCCTTGGTAAGGGGTATTTGTTCTTAATAGTCATTTTGTTCAGTTGTCTATAATCGATACATAGTCTTAGAGTACCGTCTTTCTTTTTCACAAAGAGGACTGGTGCCCCCCATGGTGAAACACTCGGTCTAATATACTCTTTGTCCAACAATTCCTGTAATTGTATTTTTAATTCTATCAGTTCTGGTAGACTCATTCGGTAAGGTGCTTTTGAGATAGGGGATGAACTGGGTAGTAGGTCTATGGAGAAGTCTATTTCCCTTCTAGGAGGTAATTCTGGTATCTCATCCACAAACATGTCTCTGAATTCACGTAGGACAGCAAAGTCTTCTAACTTTGTCTTATCTTCTTTTTCTAACAGATTCGTTACTTGGATGGCATAAACTTGACAACCCTTTCTCATACATTTCTTGAGTTGCATCGATGAAACTTGTCTGACTAATACAGGTTTTGGTATACCTTGGGTTGTTCTAGCAGTGCCAAAATCGTCTTTATAGCTAATTATCTTTGTATAAAAATCTAGTACTGCTTTGTTTTGTTCCAACCAATCCATCCCGATAATCATATCGTAAGATCCTAGTGGTAGGATGTTCAAATTTGTTCTTATATTTTGACCATCTAAGCTGAACTCAAAATCAGAAATAAATTCAACTATTTTCCTTTTAGTACCTGTTGCTAGTTGTACAAGCCATGATTTTGCATGATTCAGTTTCTTAAGTTTATTTGACTCTACTACATCAGGAGTAATATAAGTTAACGTAGCTCCAGGATCAATTAAAACAGAAATTCGAGTATTAATGATTTTACCTTCGATTTCTACCACTGAGGACTGGTGGTCAGCTTGTCGACCATCTCTGGTTGCATTTATCCGATGTAGGCTTTTGCCCACATCTCCCACTGTCGAGGCTTCCTACAAATTATGAACAGTAGTTCTGTTTGCTGAAATTAAATGTGGACAGTTCCTCCTTAGATGAGGCTCTCCACATTCCCAACACTTTAATGGCTCGCAGGAGCTGTCCCCAAACTTCTTTGTTCCCAGGTTTACCGGTTTACTGTTGCCTTGCGTATTCGGATGATTGGAGTGAAAATCCTTTCTCGGAAAACTTTTTGCTGCATCCTGATAAGGAGTTGGCTGGTATCCCTTCTTCTGCTTGTTCATTCGATCTTGTCTCTTATCCTTCCAAGATTTGGGAAACTCTACCCACTGTTTATACTGGTCATAGCACATTTGTGCTTTCCTGAATACTTCACTCAAGGATTTGAGGTTTTCAAACTCAATTCTATCCCTATAGGACTATGGTAAACATCTTAAGAATCACTGGATTTTTACCTTATCCTCCCGGATGTACAGTACAAACCTTAGTAGTTCCAAAAATTTATTTATAAGGTCCTCCATTGTCATCTGTCCAAGTCGTAACTCATAAAATTCCTTCATCTTCCTTTCATAATAGCTTTCAGAAAGGTATTGTTTCTTGAAATACTTCTTAAAGTCATACCAGTCCAACTGTTTCTCCTTTAGGCCCTTGGCCAATTTCAGGTCTTGCCACCAAATGCTGGCTTTCCCTTTGAGATTGTAGATGGCCATTCTGACCTTCATATTGCTGGAATAGTTGTAGATATGGAAGTATTTTTTGATGTCCAACAACCATGCCTTAGCTTCTTCTCCTGTCCTGGATTCTCCATCAAAGGTAGCTAGTTTAATCTTTTTAAATTCTCCTTCAAGGTGGTCTACTTGTTTTATTTTTCTGTCTGTTTTAGTTCTATCTTCAGCTGAAGGTGTTCCTTCAGATGAACTGTCTCCTTTTCCTATTTTCGGTCCCGAGTTCTTGGAATTTCTCTTGCTGACTTCTTCATCATTATTATCATCCTTTGGGATTTTCTTGGTCACTATACTACGCAGTAGGACTTCGTTTATTTCTTGTTGTTCCTACTGAGATTTCTTCAGTTTTTCATTGTCGACTTTGAAAACCTACAGTTCAACAACAAGATTCCTCATTGTTTCCAACACCTCCATGGGTGAGCTTCCATCACTGTTTTGTCTTGGATCTCCAGGATGTCTTTGCTGCGGATTTCCTTCCATCCTGATTTATGCATCGTCTTGAGCTGCCATAATTAGCACAAAACAGAAAGGGATTTCTGTTTGTAACCATAAGGTTTATTAGTTTTACATAAATCGGAATATATACTAAGCACTAATGTGGCCCTGTTCAGGCCCAGTGTTGTAACCTTTGCTCTGATACCATATGTAATAAACCTCAAAATTGTCAGAAAAAAAATAAAAATTTGTTTATACATTCATCCTTAAATGGATTCGAAATTACAAGAAGGTAGGATTTTCTATTTCTGGTTCAACTCTGAAAGTTTGCTAGAGTCCTGGTAGTCGTCGGTTGTCTTTACTGCTCAACTTAAAAATTTCAAAACAACGTAATACAATGTGCATACTCTGCATTCCAATATTCACTTATGGTTCTGTAGTTATATTTACCTTCATCTCTGTATACATATACCCATACAATAGGCTTAGACTACAATGATTTGGGACTTCTGGCCCTAAGCCTTATGCGTAAACTTGACATCAAACAAACTCAATCAAAAGGGCTTAGGGACAAGGATAAGGTAAAGAGTTGGATTATATACCTCTGCGAAAAGTTTTTGCTAAAATAATATCAGGTCGATAACGGTTTGGTAAGGCCTTCCGGTAACTTCAGTGTAATGGGTATTCTATAACCCTTTCCCGTGTTAACAAGCTTGCTTGGCTCCACCTATCCAATACGTAACATCGACTGAATATTTCATTAACTGAGTTTGTAGTGGTTAGGGATAAGGGCGTCCATGAGTCGCATAACTGCTTCCTTAATCCGTAGCCCATTAATGCTAAGGAAGAGATAGGTCTGATGAGAATTAAATCTTGGATAGGCCATTAAAGGGGAAGGGTGTGTGCAACTGTCAAGGCCATCACCTAACCTATTGTCCAAAATGGACGTGCCAAGTCTACCTCATCACATGGCCTTTCGTACCAGTAGCCTTCATTCTACGAGGAAGGGTTCTTTAGGTTGTAGAAAATTTTCTTTTGTCGTGGGAAGGTTATCCGGGAGCCTAGTTCTGCGATTTCCTTTCTTGGTGAAGGGGAGACAACTGTGGGGACTTCCTCTAAAGGAGGCAACATCTCTTAACCAATCTTCCTGGTAAGTTTCAAGCTATCACTATAAAGTTTTTATCTGTTAGCAAGTTTTTCCCTCGTCATTAAAACTCGAAAGAGAGGGTGTTGGACTTGTTATTTTTCCTTGCTACTAGTAAGTAGCTCCACTTATCGCGCTCCTACCTGTTCAGTTCACGAAGGCTCGATACTTCATATTCTTTCCTTTTTGGTGCTTCCAAGGGTTTTCCCCTTTTCCTTTTAAGTAGTTTATCTGTTCTTGTCGTCTCTCACTCTCCTTTACTATGTTGTATCATTATTTAGTAGTGAATCTCTTCGAGATTTCTTCAGGGTTCCATTCCAAAAGTTATTTGTTAGGGTGAAGCCATACTGTGTAACATTCAAATGCTGCTTTCCTGGACCTAGCTCCATCTACCCATCTCCAGGAATTTTCTTCCAACTGAACACTGCACTCCTCCATAATCCCTAACCCTTAAAAGGAGGACCGAATATTAGTCATAATTTTCTTTTGTAGGTCTCGATTTAATGATACCTCTCAGGTTCGAAATTCCTATAATGTGCCACAAATAAAGGTTCACGGCCTTTGTACCACCTTTGTACCACCTTTGAAGAGAAGCGATGATCTGGGTTTGAGGGGCACTCAGGAAAATGAGTGGGAGTTATTTACTAGTGGTCTTAGTCAAGCAGGGATCACGCTACAAGTAGATGTAGAAGAAAACCTCATCTGGAGTGGTGGAGACTCCTCAAGCAAGTTATCGGTTAAGAATTGCTATCATGAATTAATTTCTATCCAGTCTTTTTCAGTTTTGATAGGGTGGAAGACTAAACTGTGGAGGTGGCACATTCAGCTAAAGATTATTCTATTCTTCTGGGTAGCGACAAAAAACTATATTCTTACTTGAGATGCATTAAAAAAAAGGGGATGGTCGGGTCCGGGGTTATTCCATCTGTGCAGAGCGGATGAAAAAGACATTGAAAACCTGTTTATACGTTGTCAGTTTACAAAGATAGTCTAGGGTACTTTCCTTTCTGCACTAAATATCCATCTGGAATGGTCTGGTCGTACTCTTGGCGATGCGATGGAGAAATGGTTACAACACAAAGCTGTGCCCAAGAAACTCTCGGTTCTGATTTGTTGGTTCATGTGGCTGGAACGCATAATACTTTGTTCGAAGGGATTAAACCCTCTACCTGCAAAGTTATCCACAATTCATTAACTAGTTTCTCTTTCAATCCTGCAAAAATTAAGCAGATTACTTTAAGGTCAAGTCTGATTGAACGGATTAATGGATTTACGATTTCCTTCTTTTATGGAACATCCATAAATGAAGGAACAATTTGCGAGGCAGGGGGATCCATGAAAAAAGTCTATGATCCAGACATAAGATGGTTTTTCAATTGTGGATCTGAAACTAATACAAAGGTAGATCTAGTTGGTGTGTGGGCTTCTCTTTTTCTAGCAAATATCTTAGATATTCGTCGGTTGTAGATGATGGGGGATTCCAAGGTTGTTATCGAGTGGATGCAGAGAAAGGGAAATATAATAGCCACCATAATTGAAGGCTGGAAATGCAGAGTTCGAACCTTGGAGAAACATTTCCAAGAAGTCCTTTTCCAGTATATATTTAGAGAATCGAATGTAGAGGCAGATTCTCTATCAGAAAAAGCACTAGTTTCACCTAAAGGGACTCTGTTTTATTCCACTTGGGATGGTGAAAGAGAAGGTCCCCTAATTACTCTTAAAATTTTCTAAATCTTTGAGAATGTTCCTCCGTTGGAATGATCGTTATCTTTTTATTTTATTATTATTATTATTATTATTATTATGAGTGATAGTTTCCTGCGTCACAATTTGGAATCAGTTATTTTCCCATTGACTTATGCTTCACTTTCGTCTTTGGGTGGCATTGTTTCTCGTCATGGAATGATGGGACAGACATTGGTCAGTTGTGTAGTTTTCTCTTTTTATTATAGTGTGCTGGGAATGAATCTGGACAATGCTTACATGAGTGATCTCTTTTGTCAAAGTTGGCGTCTTTATACTGTTAAAAAAATTATTATTAGTTAATGATAATTTGAACTATTTTTTCTCTGTAAAAAAATATTTAAATTTGAATAATGTCCTCCCTCTAAAATTTAAACCTAAGCGAAAGATTCATGTTAAAATCTTTAAATAATAAAAAAATGCATCAGCATTAATCTATTTCACCTGTCATTTTAAAGCTAAAACATGAAAGATGAAATAAAAAAACCAAAACACTGTGTGAAAGTGGGAACATACAAAAAAAAAAATAAAACCAAATGGAAAAACAAATTCCACATTTCACTGTCGCATATTCCAGCTTTAAATGCGAATAATACCCTCTGTATAAAAATTATTTTGTATCTCTATTTTTTTTTTAAGTTACTCTTACAATAAAGTTTAGATAAAAGGGATTGGGAATTTGTCTCCACTTACCCAACCCATCACACTCACCACCATTTAAGCCAGTAAAAAAATAAAATACAGTAAAAAAAAAACTAAATAAAAAAATATAAATATAAATATAGTAAAAAAATTAAATCACATAAAAATCAAAGAAAAATAAAAGAATCTAAACACAGTAAAATATTTAAATTACCTTAATCATCCAATTTAATGATGAACCAACATATTTGTCACACAAAAAATTTAATGTTTCAAATTTCATCTTATCTACCTAAGAAATTTAAATTAAAAATAAAATAAATATATATATATATATATATATATATATATATATAAAAGTATAAGGTATATATCCTTCCAAACTTAATAACATTCTTTAACTATAATGAAAGTTATTTTTCCTTCCAAACTTAATAATATTCTTTAACTATTTATGCATTCACTATTGTGTGGCATTGTCTTTTCACGACTATTCAATTTACATCGTGATGAGTAACAAAGGTACATAAGAAAGAAAAGTGAGGTGAGAGAGTGGGTGTGAGAGCAAGTAGAAAAATATGCATGAAAAAAAACTAAAGAATTATATAAGTGTTTTTTTAATTTAATTTATTTTGTTAAAATAAAAAAGTTTAAAACTTTTATTGTACAAGTTTTTCATCAATTGTGTTATATTTTAAAAATATCACTTTCTTCAACAATGCTAGGTTTAAAAACCACCACTTTCCTTTATAAATGAATGTATAAAATATCAAAAAAATTGAGAAGTACATTTGAGGTTTAAAAAACACCACTTTCCTCCATAATTGCAGATATACTTAATATAATGGTTTTTTTTTTTAATTTCACGGTGTACTCTTACACACTCTAAACACTTTCACTTAGTTATTAGGGGATCATCTTCTAAGTTCAATTGGGAAAATGAAATTTTTTTCTCTTCTCCTATGTTATGAACACCAAAATAAACTTCTAACTATTTCAACCATTAACCCAATTCAATAAAATGAAACTCACCTTGGTAGGGTTTGATGTCCACTTTTTCTTCCACTTTAAACCTTGTCATAACTTTAAATAAGTTATGGCCCTCTAATATCAATTGAGAAAATGAATTATTTTTCTCTTCTCCTATGTTATGAACACTAAAATAAACTTCTAATTGTTGCAACCATTGACCCAATTCAACAATATCAATATCATCTTGGTAGGGATTGATGTCTACTTTTTCTTCCACTTTAAATAACTCTCTTCCTTTGTGGACCTTTTTTTCACTCCTTTTTCGGGTCTTTGTTATTTGCAGATATCTTATTTGATCCATCTTTTGAGATAGATCTACTGAACTCCCTAAAAGGCCCAAACTTGTTATCTAGATATACTATGAGGATGACCATGTTGTGAGAGATGTCAACTTGCTTGTGCTTCGAACTTCGTTTAACTCATCCCTAGGATTGTTATTATTGTACTCATCCACCATGGCAAGGATTAAAAGACTTGTTTCGTACTCCAATTCTTCGATCCCACACCTTTCCAAAAAAAAGACCCAAATAAAGTTGTTTTCAAACTAATATGATCTCTAAAATACCATGGATATTTCATTGGAATAGTTTATCATAACAAATATTACAAGTTTATACAATCTATTATTATGAAGTGTTTTACTTAAGATTCCAATTTAATATTTCAATCTTAATGTATGAAAATACTAAAATAACTAAAACTGAAATGAAAGAAGCTAAGAAAAATAATACATCATCCACACAATGAACACAAGATGTACCCTGGGAAAATTCAATTTGAGGAAAAGCCAACTAGAAGGTGAGGCCTATGATCTTTTCTTTTCTTCTCAGTTATGAAATGCAAACATAAAGAAAGGGGAACTCACTATGGAGTTACAATGGACACTGTGGTTATTATGGCTATTATGTTATATTCTACTTCCTCTATTAAGCTCCAAAATCCCACTCCCAAATGCCCTATCTTATAACATGTCCTAACATTTGTCTAGGGTTAGGTTTAGGGGTTTTGCATGCCTCAACTTCAAATTAATGTTAGGGCTTTGGACCCTCTAAAATGTTCTTGAAAATGCACATGTGACTAGCTCCACATGTGTGAGTAATGTGGGTTGTTGTGGCATGTAATTAGTATCATGGTGGTTAAACATGATAGGTCAACTTATGGGAGACATAACTTCTAAATATGAGCTTATATTGAGGTGATCTTAACATCATTGGAAAGCTATTGATCTGTAGAAAAAAATCAAGAGATTGGGAATTTTCTTACCAATATTTGGTATTAAAAATGATCATTTAAGGCCTGAAACAGGCTCCAAAATTTTCTAGACCCCAAATCACCAAAGTGGGACTTGCTCCTAAAATGGGCCCTACAAGCCAATATCTCTAATTTTTCCACCTAGAAAGTACTAAGATAGATAATAAATTACATAATAATATATTGTGGACCAGTCATAATAATAACCAAAGTGTTATGGCTTTTGTTTATTATAACATAACAAGGCTTGCAATTTTTCATAGATCTCTTGGAAATCCTCAACTCTAGGTGGGTACATTTAGTTTTCTCACATGGGTTTGTTGTAAATATTTTTTGTAGTTTCTGGAGGTATTCTCATAGGAGACGAAGTTGTTAGGAATGTGGGAATATATGTTGGCACCATGTTATCCTTTCATTTCATTTAAATAAGCCTCGGAATGGGGCAAGGGACTCATGGGAAAGTTGATGGGATTTGTGGGATTGCGTGGGGGTGTCACACCCACAAAGAGGAGTAAAATATTATAATTAATTGTTAAGTTTAGGAATAGATTCTAGAATCACTCATTGAACTTGTATATAATGGAGAGATATCATTATGACATCATGGAGTTAGCATAAGTGAGTGAGCACTTGTGTTAGGAGGATTAAGATTTCAGCAAGGGAATTTCTGCACCTAAGCAATCTGGACTATGGTTTTATTGTCTTGTTTATCTTCTTCTTGGAAGGGAGAAGAGGATACATGTGTGGGATCAAGGTTGCATCTTAAGAGGAGATAGGTTGCATGTGTGGAGAATAGAAGAAGCCGAGAGGACAAGCTGCATGTGTGGTACAGACCACACGTGTGAATTGTACATGTTTGTACAATAGACTATACAGGAGGTTGTACATATTCATATAGAAAAATGCACGTGTGAGGTAGTCTTATAATCCTAAATTGCTCTACATATGCATACCTAGAATTTGGCCCTCTTACTTGCATTTTTTTCCAAGCCATCACTGAGTTGCTCTTCTAAAAAACAAAATTTTGAATATGTATGCACCCTGCTCCACTACAACCCGCGTACGTATGCCTGTTGCACCACTACAACTCACGTATGCTTGCAAAAGTTGCAAAAATTAAAAAGTTGCAAGGAATTCGTTGAGATTACAGGCTATTGGGTAGTTTCCCAACTAATCCACTCCTATAGCCCATCTATTATCACTGAAATTTCGTCCACAAATGGTTTTAGGACTCCAGAATCTCCAAACACCTATTAGTTCATTCATAGCCACAAAAATACATTTCCAAAGGGAACAAAAACTATACAATTGGTTATAAAGTTGAAATGTTCTCATAATCTAAAGGAAGCGCGTGCACGTGCGCAAGTCAAAAGTGCAGGAAAAGTGCACATGTGCTCGATGCGCGACTATGTACGCAAAAAACCGAACACACCTGAGAACGACGCATTTATGGTTCTTGTCAGCCCCTCACCCACTTCTAGTTTATCTCCCAGGTGGATTTGACCCTCAAATCTAAGATGAATCTGAGTGGTGGGTTGGTCAAAGACCTAAGGGTGCCCTAAAGGGCCCCTTGTTCATAGTAAAGACCAGTTGGATAATGCCTCAAATATTTTCTATAAAAAGAGGCCATGGGTGCACTATGAATTAAAGAATCTCATTGTATTTTTATGTTGTCTCTATTCTCCTACAAGGAACCTCTTTCCTTCTTAGGATCATACTAGCATCATTTCATTAAGCTATTCACCTCACCTCTCGAGGGAATAAGCTTGGATTTCTTCACCATTTCCTTTCTAGGTTTCCATTTGTAAGAAGAGCTCTCACATAGGGGGTTCAAGAGCCCTCCCTTAGAGGAAGAGGGGACCCATAAGTCTCCCTTTCTCTTTGGTGTTTGCCCACTAATACAATCTATCCATTGGTGGCATGAATATTGGTCAATTATTGGATTGATTTTGGTTCTAATTTCCTTATGCATTGTAGTTTCATTTATTTAGTTGTTGTTAGCTTAGTTGTTTGTTTATTTCATGTGATTGAGTCATTTGATTCATACACTAATTTTTGTCTTGTTCAGCTGACCCAACTGGACTTGCAAGTGTCCATCTTTTGCTCATCCAAGTGGCTAAAAGGATACAATAGATTCGCGACCATACTAGGGATAAGGTATCAATTTTCTCCCTATTTGGGTTGTTTGAGCACTTATTTTTGATCCATTTACCTTGCAGGGATCATAACCGGCCCATTCCTACATGCAAAGAGCTAAATTCAGAGTTGGAAGACGAGAATTTCATTTAAAATTTTCTTCCCGGGTGCGTATCAGAACATGTGCAGGTTTTTCAACCCACGGGCGCGTCTTTCGGGCATCGTGTGCCAACAACACTATGTTTCTTAGTGCATTTTGTGCACAGTGCACCAATAGGTCCTTGTTTCTCTGCGTGTTGGCACAACATGTGCCTCTGTGTAAACTAGGGCCCGCGCATCTGTCCAGAAATCCAACATTGTAAGAGTTTTTTGTTATGTTTGGAAGGCCCCTAGCCTTCTAAATATTGATTCTATGTAATTTTTAAGTGCACCACACCCAAATTCCCTCTCCACATGAAGGGTTAGTCAAAACATAGGCACTTATGGGGTTAAAAAGAACCATATTTCTCCTCTTTTGCTTTCATTTTTTCACATGGATGGCTTGTTTTGATTGTAAAAGTTAAGTTAAAATAATTTTCCATTACATATATAAACACTTGCATTGGGACCAGAAATCAAACTTTAATCATTGAGTATGTTCTTCTCTCGCACCATAGAGAGATCTTGAGAATCAGAATAATGATTGAGGGAAGATTTCATCTCCCTTAAAAACAAAATCTTTAGGAGAGGACAAATCCCCCCTAGGGCTCCTCTTAGTTTCTTTTTCAAAACATATTAAATTTGTAAGGGCACATACATGCCCACATGTTGCAAAGATTAGAATAGTTTTTTGAAGATACTTTCTTAGTTTACATCAATAGGGGAGTTTAAAGATTATTGTAACGGGTCCATACATGCCCACATGCTTGCAATCTAGGATATTTTTTGGAATATTTCTTAGATTAAATCACATTAGGGAGTTTAAAGGATTGGTAAGGACCCACATGTCCACATCCTAGTTCTTTAGGGAATTATAAGTTCTGTAAGGTTGTAGCAATGGCATCTAGTAAGATAGGTAATCAAGACTTGTAAGGACCACATGATGTCCACATGCTGCAAGGTGACACCTAACTTATTAAAAATTTGGCACATCTTATCACTTGCTCACACAGAAAGTCACTACTCACTCACATAATTTCATTTCAAATTGTGGAGGTTGAAGTAGGTTTCCTCCAAATGGGATTCTAAAATGTCCCACTATTTCTTGAAGGAATTATCCACTCCCACTTAATTCAAATGAGATTGGTTCACACCCCCAATATCTTAAGCAACCACATCTAAACATTTTTTTAAAAGTCACTAAGTTTTCCTCCACAGGAGATACCAACAGAAATTTTTTAGTCTAGGTAGGATATCGAGGATAGGAATCCAAATAACTCCCCATTATTTGGTTCTCACATCTTCAAACATTAGAAGTTGACAAATAGGAAACTTTAAAATCCTCCAAGTCAAGTGTTCCTAACACCATAAGGCAGGGAGATACCCATGAAGGGTTGAAGGACGAGGTCTGGTTGTTCTGTGCATCCTCCCTTAAGGCACCCACCTCTTGGACCCATTTCTGAGGCCGAAAATATAAATGTCGCACTTTGACCGAGGTACCTAGTGACCAAGTTTTAGGACATCTACCCAGGTGTCAATTGTGGATTGCAATTGCACCTTGATAAGATTTTGTGTGGCTATTGGGAAATATCTCCAGCTCTTTCGAGATATGCACCCTCTACCCCTGACTATAACCGATTGCTTCATCCTTCACTAGTTCCTCTTCCGGTGTCTTCAGACCCCACTATTGAGTGTTATTGGAAGGTCCAGTTCTATTTGAGAGGAAGGACGTTACGTCTTTTTAGGACACGAGCATTTGTTTTCTTTGTTCTCCCACATGAACAAAATCCACCTACCCACATGTATGATTATTTTCAATTGATATATGTATGATTCTCTTGTGATTACATATGATTGTGAGATATATTTTGAAGGTCCAAAATTATACAAAGACTCTTGTTCATTTATTTCTCTCATCACCATTCACACACATTCACTTTACTAGTCGGACATCATAGGGGACCCATAGAATCCCCGTCATTCCAGACACTTGCACAACCTCCCTCCTCTTCTAGGAGGAGTTCCTAGTCTTGCCAACTCATCGACTCAACCCTCTCACGCCCCTGTGAGTTCTACTATATTGGGATCAACTTTACTTGGGTCCACTTCCCTAGGTCAACCATCCACTAGCTCTCCTTTACAAGGAAGCAAGGGACAAACTTCTTCTTAAGGGGGAAGTATAACCCCACCCAACCCCCCTCAAGGTTCAGGTACACAACCTGCTCACACTGTGGTTGGAACTAATCCTCCATCACCACTCCACATGCCATATTTGGTCTCCCTCAACATATCGGATCTGAGAAAGCTCATGAATGATCCTATATTGTATGACCCCACATGGCCTGCATTGCCTACCAAACTACCTTCGGACATTCCCAAGTTAGAAGGAAAGGTGGGAGAAGACCCCACCAATCACATCATGACCTTCCACTTATGGTGCTCTTCAAACAACATCATGGATGACTCCGTCCGATTAAGGTTATTTCAGCACACACTCAAAGGTAAATCAACCAAGTGGTATGTGGATGAAAAATTAGGGTCCCATGTGACTTTTGAATCCTTGGCCAAAGCATTTTTTACCTTCTTTCAACTACCAATCAGTCATGAAAATGGTCTCGAACTACTCTCTGAGTTTAAACAAGGCTCAACTACACATATTTCTGACCACATTTACGAATGGTGTCGGCGACATAGTTTATGCAAAGTAGAAACCACTAAGAAATAATGCATCGATTGGTTTCTCAGATCACTCGTCCCCCTCCTTGCCAAATATGTAGCCTCCACCTTCCCGCAAAGTGAAGAGGAGCCCATCAACAAGGCTCAATAGTACAACCTCATTTATGCATATTCAAGATACTTATATACAGTACTACTTGATGCCCTGAGACTTGTACCATTCGGCCAGGACAAACCTGGGATGTCTCACTTAGTGGATGGATTGATTGATACCACAACACACCACAATCTGTACATCCAACCACCACCTATGTACGGTACACCCAAACATCCACCGATGTATGGACGACCCCCTTATTACCCTCCTCCCCCTTAGCAACAACCATACCTTGTTGTTTCCCTCCCACCCATGAGTGGACCCGCATCGGCACCCATGATGCGCCCGACTATTCAGCCAAGTTATGGTACCCCCTCTACCTTAGCTTACACCTTGAGCACTAGTGAAATCACTACACCTTCCTATGCAACCTACGGGTCATTACCACAAAATAATCTATACTTTCCATTTCCTGGTCATCCACAGCCAATTTCTCCTCCATAAGGACAACCACACACTAGGGTTAACTTTGTTCAACCCTCTCCCATTCAGCAATTTCATAATTTTGAACAAATGAATACAAAAAATATGGCCCATCAGTCAAATAATTCCAAAAAGAAAGGGAAAAACCGAAACAACAATAACCCAGGACCAAGGGGAAATAATCCCCAACAAAATCTACCTGTTGGGGGCAACCAAAACCAGGTTAACCAAAACCCCCAAGGGGGAAATAAAAATAAATTTCACGAGAGGAACAAGGAAAAAAACCTCCTAACAAACTTCCCTTGTTCCCTTTGTGGTGAGCATGGTCATTATACTCACCATTGCCCCCAAATTGCCGACTTCAACAGGGTGAAAGATTCCATGAATGCGCCACGTACTCTAGAGCGACATGCCCTTAAGCATGCCCCACAACAATATTTGCAACAACCACCCATGGTGGTGTTGCAAAACCCCATTCAACAACAAGGGGTGATGAATACCCAGCATGAAATGCATCCTGGCCCACCACAAATGGGACAGTGTCAACTCCCTGGCAATCCAACGGATTGACTAGCGAAGAATAGATTCTTCTGAAAACACGTAATCGTCAGTACAATGCACACCTTGAATCTACTCCTACCACTTCAGAATTAGATCTAGCTACAGCCAGACAACCTTTGATTATTCCATGCCCTAACACTGAACCCCCCCTTTGTATTCCTCACATCCCATTACGACAGAATGTAAACAACCCTCGGGTTAGGGTGGCACACAATTATAGTTTCGTCTATGACTTGGCACAGTATCATGCAGCCATGGAAGTTTTGGAGGTCCTCCAAACATGTCCCATCCAATGGAAATCATTGATTTCCGCCTTGGGGGCGGTCGACCCTACTAATACTAGACTCATCACATTTGATCTAGATTGTGGGGAACCTCGACTCCCCTCTTTGGTAGATTTCCAGATACCAGTTAAAATATGTAACATCATGGTTCATCAATGTGTCATCGATGAAGGTGCATCCACATGTATCATGTCTAAACATGTATGGCAGAAAATTGGCTCCCCTGAGCTAGTAACCTGTACCATTACCCTTCAAGCTTACGAAGGTTGACCAACATATTCCGTAGGGCTTTGTCAAAATGTCCCCATAGAACTTGGGGGAAAAACCATCCTCATTGACATTGAATTTATCGATTCCCAACTTGATTACAATATCTTGTTCGGACGTAACTACATGTATGTTATGAAGGTGGTCGCCTCTTCTATGTTTTGTACGATGATGTTCCCCCATAATGGGAATATCGTCACCATTGACCAGCTTACACATTACGAGCCTAACCGTTCCTCCAACATCGATAACATCCTCCCTCTTGTCCGTGTTAGCTCGGATGATCTTCCAATTGTCAACATTGAACCTGTATTATTCCAAGACCCATCCATGTTGGGAACTTATCAGGGAGCGCCACCGTTCCTAAACCCATCTTTTTCAACACAAATATGTGTAGTTTCCTCTAAAGGAACATACATCGGTGAAAAGACTCCTATCACTAAGTCCCCCCCCCCATATCAAAGTTCCACCAGTTGAAGAAATACTACCTCAAGAGTTCCCTAATAATTCCACCATACCACTTATCACGAATTCCCCCCCCCCTCTAGGGGAAAATCCAGGTTTCATAGACAGTTCCCCAGACCATTACCCAAATTCCCTTTTTCTACCCCCCACCTAGAGTCAAATCATTCCAAGTAGCCGCAACGCCACCCTCACTCTCAATCATCAGCACCACTGCTACGGTTGGGGGCAGATGGAAGAAGAAATATCCCATCACTCCACTACCTCCCCGATTTCAACTCCCTTGCACCTTATGTGAAAGAAAAGGACACCCCACTCACAAACGTCCTTCTCTTCTTGAGCTATGCAGTTTTATCCAACTTCCTCAAGAACCCCTTTTTCTTTCCACTCCACCAAGTACGTCCCACACTACTATGCAGTCATCAACCACACACAAACAAAATATACAAACCAATTTTGCCTGTGCCATATGCGCAAAATATGGGAATTACACTTATCATTGCCCATCTATCCCATACATCCACCACACATTAGTCGCGGAACGCCACACATATATTCTTGATCTTCCTTCGACACTCCATACCAAATCTCTCATGAATGTAATTCATTATATTTCTTCATCAGTCCTCGAGCAAAGGGGAGGTCCATGTCCTTCCACCAAACTACCGCCCGATTTCCCGTAGTTTCGGTGCAATTGGGATGGAATTATGGGCCCACCGTCCATATCTAAGCCCTTTTCCCCACTTTCATTGTTTGGTACAGGAGCCCATAAGCTCCATTTTTCGAACCATTTTCATCCACTTACACAATCATTTTCCTCAGGTGATCATTTTCACTTTTCCCCGGTGGAGCATCTTTCCATGACACACCCAAGTACACCTGCTCATTTTCAAAATTATCAAATAATTGTTATATGTTCTTTATTTTTAGATATTGTTCACATCAGGTATTTGGTTTTCATGTGTACAGGTACTTGGTCATCACACAAAAGAGCGGCCCCTTCAGGTATATGATCGACACTGGCATGTAATCATTCCCTTTGAATATCAATTTCATCTCTAGTCACACCCTCCGAAAGTTTCCTTTAGGGTCCCTATATCAGGCTCTACAGTACTGTCACTGCATTTTGGTACTATCACCCGATAGCACTCTCCCCCACATGAGTTGTCCCATTCATAGTCCCCTTTGGCACTTTGATACTCATGTTGCTTTCACCCCTTAGGGATGTGAGTCCCGATAGTCTTACGCATTTCTGAGAACTAGCCGCATACTCCTTCTCCTCATTTTTCTAGCTTTCCCAATGGACTCCGAGGTTATCTCATCACAGATATGTTTTAACTACACCTCTGCAGTATCATTAACCCTCCATTTCATCCACCATCAATTTGCCCATATGAAAATTACCCTCCATTCATTTACCTCATACAGAAACACACCCATGGGGCCCCCACCCTCCATCGGTTCTCCACACAACTTGCACCCTCACAGGCCAAGCCATCTTCCACTGGGGCACCCATTTCTATATCTGTACACTCATCCCAAATTATTCTTTATTCATTTGGTAAATTGTAAAAATCCTTTGTTTCCATCATTTACATAGCTTTTGTTGTCTCCCTTGGCAACCTTCTTTTTTTGTCAAAGCAACCCATTTCTCCCTTGGTTGGGGCATTCATTATACTCCTAATGACATCGCCCATAAACCTCGAGTATCGCACAATCCATATACCCATGATCTCTAAGTTTTTCCACTTTGTCACGCCTTTGGAAAAATTTAACCCACGTCTATTCATCCCTCTGACATTAGCTCCAGTTTCATGGTTGTTTCCACTCATCCTTCACATATATCCCCAACTAAGGGTAGTCTTGAGTCTCACCGCATCTCGAATTCATCCATGTTTCTTATCAGTTCTTGATCTTATCCAGTAGATTTCCTAAATCCATCTTACTTCTTGGAGTCACATCTCCCTTTCTATCGACATCAGCATAGTTTCAAGAAGGGCAGAAATATATTGACTCTCATTACCTTTACAATGAGGATTCTCGGACAACATAGAGAGAACCATCATTTCTCTCTGTTGTATTTGACCCCCTTAACATTAAACTTCAACAAAATATCATGTTACAATGGATCTTACTTTGTGACTATTGCAGTTGTTTTATACTAGCCGAAGACCTCTGAAATTTGTTGGGCCATCAATCCCTGCAAGTCATCGACACTTATTACAGGTGTCATCACCTCTTTTCAGAGTATGTTCACCATCATAATTATCATATGCCATTATAAAACTACCCTGGAGGGCGCTTCCATTATCTACATCAACATATAGCTTTAGTTATTGTCTTACATATTTGAGTTACATGACACAAGCATGGGGCATGCCTACCTCATTTGTATATAGAATTTATTTTCCCACACCTAGAGAACAATTTGGGTCCCACGGTTTCTTCTCTCTCTCCACCGGATCACTCTTGTAGTTCTTATAAACACTCTTTCTCACAATGGTACTCTTAGTAGAAGAAACATTGATGTATTTCAGCTATACTTATGCTCCTAAACTCACACATAAGGGGGCATCTGTTATCACTGAAATTTCATCTGAAAATGGTTTCAGGAATCCAGCATCTCCAAACACCAATTAGTTCATTCATACCCCCAAAAATACATTTCCAAAGGGCACAAAAACTATACAACTGGTTATAAAATTGACATGCGTTCAGAATCTAAAGGAAGTGCGTGCATGTGCGCAAGTCAATAACGCAAGAAAAGCGCACATGCATCTGATGCATGACTATGTATGCAAAAATCCGTACACACCTGAGAATGATGCATTTATGGTTTTTTTCAGCCCCTCACCCACTTATGGTTCAGCTCCCAAGTCGATTTGACCCTCAAATCCGAGCTGAATCTGAGTGGGGGGCTGGTCAAAGACGTAAGGGTGCCCTAAAGGGCCCCTTGTTCACACTAAAGACCGGTTGGACAATGCCTCAAATATTTTCTATAAAAATATGCCATGGGTGAACTATGAATTAAAAAATATCATTATATTGTTATGTTGCCTCTATTATCCTACAAGGAACCTCTTTCCTTTTTAGGAGCATACTAACATCATTTCATTAAGCTATTCACCTCACCTCTTGAGGGAATAAGCTTGGATTTCTTCACCATTTCCTTTCTAGTTTTCCATTTGTAAGAAGCGATCTCACATAGGTGATTCAAGAGCCCTCCCTTAGAGGAAGATGGGACCCATAAGTCTCCCTTTCTCTTTGGTGTTTTCCCACTAATATAATCTATCCATTGGTGGCATGAATATTGGTCAATTGTTTGATTGATTTTGGTTCTAATTTCCTTATGCATTGTAGTTTCATTTATTTAGTTGTTATCAGCTTAGTTGTTTGTTTATTTCATGTGATTGATTCATTTGATTCATACACTAACTTTTTTCCTGTTCAGCTGACCCAAATGGACTTGAAAGTGTCCCACTTTTCTCATCCAAGTGGCGAAAATGATACAACATTGTCACCCAACCGAATAACCATCCTTTTGTCATATAAAATGAGGTGTTGGGGTCTCATTCCGTATCTAGACACAAGAAAAGTGAAACTCTTCCCATTTCACATCCCCTCATTTCCCCAAGCATTTGAAGCCTTGTTGTGAGAATTGCCTCAAAATTCCTCATTTTTCCCTTTTTCCTCCAT
The DNA here is from genome assembly GCA_009831015.1 of Picea engelmannii. Classification (NCBI taxonomy): domain Eukaryota; kingdom Viridiplantae; phylum Streptophyta; class Pinopsida; order Pinales; family Pinaceae; genus Picea; species Picea engelmannii. The sequence continues at coordinate 31,249 of ML815497.1, forward strand.
CTGAACCCATTTCATTTCCCAAGAAGAAGGTTGAGACAAGAAATATACACAAAGGTGCACTTTGATCTTGGTGAAGAGGATCCCAGACCAGGTTCATGGAGCAGTAGACGACTTTGGTTGTAAGTGATCATTGTATTATCAATAAAAGAAGTACTTTTCCTGTCCCAAAACATGATGCGTTGAATGTTTGCATTTGATTTATGTTTTATAACTTCTAACCCTTATTGATATATGAAATGCATGCTTGTAACTTCTATTTTTCTGTCTTTGAATACAGGTTAGCCTTGGGAGGAGGTTTTTAGTCAGCGAAGCTATCAAGCACGAGAGGATCGTCATCGGACGCGGAGTAGAGGTACAATTACCTGATCCTTCTCAATTTTCTTTTTGTGTACGAGTCTGGGATATGTTTGGGGTAGTTAGAGAAGTAGGAGACTTTTAAATGGTTATTTATATGCCCACATTGTAAACCCTGGTGTAGCCATAGGGGGGTTGTTCCCGCTATCATAACTGATGACCATACCAGGGAAACCTCTAGGGTTTTAGGGGATTTTTTGGGTGTTTGATTGGTTTCATACCTTTTGAGTTCTTGTTGAGTATGCTTAGTCTTTTAAGGGATTATGGTCACTTGTTGGTGCCATACCAGTTCTCCCTACCCTATCAATCAGTCTGTTTTATTTATTTTTTCAAGAAGTACAGAGGTGTACGTGACCTGTTATGGGTCAACATGCATACATATGCGCCCTGCTTTATAGACAGCCCGTGTACATACACAGGTTGCTTAAGCATCAGTAGTGTACCTGGTTCAAGCGACTATTTTTAAGAAGAGGCAATCAACCTATTCCCTGATTGAGGTCTTTACTTCTCTTGGTCTCTTGACAGAGTTCAGTGTCTCTGTTTTTACAGTCATAGCTTGGGTTAGATTTCAGTTTGCTTGTCTTTTTCAATATTTCTTGTGTTTACTTCAAAAGGGTTTTTAGGGGAGTCTTTGATTTTTTGATCAGCCTGTTTGGTGTCTTTAGTGACTCCCTGCAATCCACAGTGGGATAGAGGTCAGTTTCACTCTTGTCTTGTTTTTTCTTTTTCCCCCTTTTGTCTTCTTTAAAGAAAAGAGAAAAAATATTTATTTTGAGTTTTTCTTGTTTGAAGCATTTTCAAATAAAAAAAAAAAAAATCCTTTCTTAGTTTGGTAAAGTAGTTGGAATTAGTTATCTTACTTGTTAGGAAAAAGAGTTAAATTTTTAAGTTCTTTATTGATTTCTTAGAACATTGAGTAGCTCGTAGTCGAGCGAAATTTCGTTTTAGGTATTGCTTTTAAAGATCTTGAAAAAAAGTTATGAAAAATTTGGCTTAAAGAATTAGTTGCAAATCTTTATTGTTAACTAGAAGTAATTTTTCTTTCAGTTTTGTTTACTTCTCCTCTTTTCTTCTCTCATACACATCACTAGTTTCACTTCCATATCCTTTGAGTTAAAACAATATGTTTAAAATGAATGCTAATTAAAATCAATTATACTTTTATGTTTGTAGGGCCAATCAACTACTTTAGGGTAGAACCTTGAATTAGGTTGGAGAGGAAACTCTTCAAGGATTATAAACAAAGATTAGAGTCAGAGCTAGGGAGTGTAAAAGTCCAGTGACATAAAAGTTATCTGGGACCCCCCTCTAACATAGGGGATAAACACAAGTTCGTGTGAGGAAAGGTAGCGGAGATAACCCCTCCAAAGCTGGACCAAGCCTATTGGGGAATGCATATTGAGGATTTGTCATGGGATAATATCACTTAAATTTTCCTATGGAGCTTCGTGGACCTCAAATCCATTCATTATATTCAATTGTATTCCAAACCACTTGCTTTCGATACCCTCGGTAGGTTTCAGACTTGTTATCCTACTCATTGCGGTCCACCCGACTATTGACTGTACCCACCTGGTGACTGTTCATGAGGTGAAAACTTAGTTTCCTTTATTCTAGGGACTTACATAGGTGACTATGGGGGTATACCATGGTACCTAAGGTAGACATCGGGTCACACTTTATAGAGTATACCCAGAGGGTTCTTTCATGTTCGAGTTTCACTTTCATCGATAAGTTTCTCTAGTGTTGGCTAGCGTAACTGTTCTTCCAACTAGATAGTGGTTTTCTTGATTTATATTATAGGAAATTTTCTAGTGTGTGCTTGGTTTTAAACGTTAGTAAAATCTTTATTATGTCGATGATATTTTCACAAAGTGGAAGATCAAGAGCTACGTTGGTCGTGAAGGCTTCAGGGCCTATCATCAGTTACATTGGAGCCACCATCACCACCGTTACAGTGAAGACTTGACCAGCAAGGGTCATTTGAAGCGACTGGGTCGTGGGAAACTGTGTCTGAGCCAAATCTGAGAGGAGAGCACTCGAATCCGGAGGAACTCACTATTTCTGACCTTCGAGCGAAATCTCTCAGGACGGCTAACCCTCTGATCACTGACTTGTCAGTGCCAATCTTGGTACAAGTTGTCCCTGTGAGGGTAACACCTTATGAGCATTAGATATTTTTTCAAGAAACTATGGAAGAAAATGTTTCTACTTCGTTAGGGAGCCCTCACACTCCCTCAACAACTACCACCATAGGGGGTATTCTACCTCCTAACCTACCTTTGTCAATCTAGACCACAATGGTCTCAACCACCTCTACTTAGGGAAGTGCTCTGGTTTCGTCATTTGCGACGACCACTACTCTGTTCACGTAGAGTGCGATGGGCCCTCCATTTTCATATGGGATTCACATCTTTGATACGAACTATGTCATTACCTACTCCACCCTACAGACCATAGGTCTGGGGGAAGTAATCTCAAACTCTCCCTTGCAAGGGTTCATGGGGGTCACCTTAGCCTCCTATAATGCTATCCCTTATGGTGGAGGTCATATACCTTCTTTGTCCCCATCACTCAGCGGTGCTTTCCAATAACTCGTCAAGCTGAACATGAACTACAACTTGTTTGGAGTAGGCAATCTATGAACTTCTTCCTACACCACACTGGTGGGATCCATGCCATTCTCTTTGTCTGACGCATTTGGTAATAACGCCTTTTCTTCAGTTGTCGTCTCGGGTGAGGGCAACCCTGGTTTTGGACAACAGAATCCTATACAGGGGGAAAGTACAAGAGTTTTCTCCTCACAAGAAATTTGGAATCCTTGGCAAGGATCAGTTCCCTTGTCAAGGATGTCAAGTGGGGGAAACCCCTTCCATGGTCAATGGAATCCCGGGAAAGGCTTAGTACCTATGCCCATCGGATCAGTAGGGGGAAACCATTTCTAGAATCTTTGGAACACAACACAGAGAGCAATCCCCGCCCAACCCTCGACATCCAATTACAGGATTCAGTCGATGATGTTCCAACAAACACAGTTTATGTGGGTTGTCCAAGGCCATGGTGTCTACCAGAAGCTTGGCTAGCATCCCAACTTTTCCTAGCAACCTAGTGCCAGTCAAACTCTAGGATCCTTTTTTCCTATACATAGTATCCAACCCAAACTACCGTTTCTAGCAACGTTACATCTACCATAATTGTTAAGGTTGCTTAAGGACCCTATTTTTCATGATCTGGGTTGGCCCCCCATGCCAACTAAGTTGCCCTCGGATATTCCGAAATCTGAAGGCAAGCTTGGAGAAGACCCAGGTGATCACATGAAAACTTTCCACCTATGGTGATTGTCAAAATCGTTGCGAGATGACTCCATACAGTTGCACCTGTTTCAACACACTCTTATTGGGGGTGTCGCGAAATGGTACATCGAGCTCAACTGCTCAAGATACTCTTACTTTAGCAATTTGGCGATGGTTTTCCTAAGACATTTCCAACTACCCATGAGATACAATGCCAACACCGAATTGTTTGCCAACTTTGAGCAGACTAAGGTCGATCATATCTTGGATCACATCCAAGAATGGCAGCATCAGAAGAGCTTGATCAAGGTACATTTCCCACCGAATTTCCTGTTGGAGTGGTTCCTGAAGTATTTGGTACCTCAGTTATCCAAGGACGTTGCAACTTTAAGATTGTTTTCATAGGAGGAGGTGATAATGAGAGAACAACAGCTCGAACTTATATACTCTCAGTCTGGCTTACTCTATGATATTTTTCGAGATGTGCCATGGTCCATCCTTGACAAGGCCAGACAAAATTTTGGAGCACATGCCAATGGTATAGTTTGTTCAGCACAAGGAAAGTCCACTGATCAACTATCAAATAAATTGCAACAATTGTTGATATAGTAGACAACAACCAACTAGAACTCCGGTTCGGCTGCTCCCCCTACCCAAATGTCGAACATACATAGTTTGCAGTCAACTAACCTGAAGGCCAACCAACAGCCTAACGAAAAGAAGAAGTAATGAAACAATAAGGGAAAATGGGATAAGAAACCCAACAAAAATGCCAGCGGGGCAAACACCGAGAAGAGAAAGTCGAAGTATCTGTGTAACCTTTGCATAGAGGACCATCCGACTCACCTGTGCCCTCAACTTGTGGAGGCAAGAAGTTATTGGCACAACAAAAACCTGTTGTGTTAACGAACCCATTTCCATAAGGGAAAAATATGACTCAAGCCTCTTCGAGCGCGAATGGGGGCAGTTAGGGAACCCCTATGTCTTCTAGTAATCCCTCGGTTGTGAATGTTTATATGATGAAAGGTGACACTTATATAGCAACTAGGGCGCATGATTACGGAATGTTGAAATCTGTTGAAAAGGGTAAAGAAGTCATAAACACATATGTTCCTCTCCATATTGAGAAGATGATGGGAGAAACAATGACATGCACCTCTCAAATACAACCTTTGGTTAGGATGGAGTTGGAACTATGCAATGCATGTAGTGGTTGCCACAGTTTTTAGGGTCTTGTTGTTTCCACGCGAGGGTCGAATCGTAAGCATTGACTAGTTGTCCTTCTCCCAAGCTGACCCTTCATCAGGGGAATCCATGGTCCTGATGATTTATAGCCCTTAGCCCAACATCGTCAATGTAGGGGTTGTTTTTTTCTCACATTTTATGGGTACTTTCGATTACCCGCCTCCTTCTCGCGATGTCAAGTTTATATCGGCTACCCCTAACCAGCCTAAGGCTGAAATTTTTCAAGTGTCGTCATTCCGAGCAACTTACTTTCATGATATATGGACTCTTCCTTCCCCATCGGCCTCGATGGAAGGGATATGGCATCCTGGCATGTCCATGCCCTTTTCTGCGACAAAAGTTTCATACAATATTGTTCAACAAGCTTTGGCCAACCATGATCCGACTCCCACATAGGAGTTAGATCCATTTCTCGAGATTATTTGGGCTCAAGGTTCCCTCGCCACTATAGATTCTTTAGAATTGGTCTTTCCCTCTGATGAGGTGATTATATAGGTATTGACTGGTCCGGACAAACCCTGTGATGATCTTCATCACATATGTTGTCTTCTCCCGTAGTTAAGAAGAATAGAGGCAGGTGAATTCGTGTTGACTATGACTGGAGATAGGTCTTGTCCTGTTAATCCTCTGGCTACGCACACATTTTATGCCGAGGGTAATATGGCAAGTATCTATGAAACAATCCCTATAGACATATCCAGAACCCCTGGCATCATGGAGAATGTTTTCATCGGAGCATATTTCTCCCTCGAGGAGATTCAAATCTATACATATTTATTTAAGAAACTCCACGATGTTTTTTCCTGGTCTTACGAGGAAACACCAGGCATTGATCCAAGAATCATCAAACATGAGATAAAGACTTATCCTGACGCAAAACCGGTATGACAAAAGATTCCTCCAGTGAATCCTTGGAAAGTGACAACTATTAAGATTGAAGTAGAAAAACTACTTAAAGCCAGTTTTATTTTCCCCATACAGTTGACACAATGGGTGTCAAATCCCGTTCCAATTAACAAAACACAGGGTATGATTCGCGTGTGCATGGAATTTTGTGAATTTAATAAGGCTTTTCCAAAGGATAATTCACCCACCCCATTCATTGATTATATTGTCGATGAATGGGCAGGCTGCGAGGTCTTTTCATTCATGGATGGTTTTTCGGGATATAACCAAATTCAGATCAAACCCGAAGACCAACATAAAAAAAAAATTATCTGTCCATGGGGAACATTTGCTTATCGTAAGATGCCTTTTGGACTGAAGAATGATGGAGTGACTTTTCAGTGGGCCATTTATTTTTCTTTCCACAATCTTAGACATATAGTCGAGGCTTATCTAGATGATCTAGCTTCATGATCTCATAAGAGATATGATCATCCTGCACACATTTGACTAATCTTATAACGATGTTGCTACTATCGATTTCGCTTGAATCCTAACAAATGCATTTTTTGCGTGACGTCGGGTCATCTTTTAGGTTTCATATTTTCGACAGCAAGGATCATGGTCGATCCTCTTAAGGTTGAGGTGATAGTTCAATTGACTACCCCATGAACAGTCCCTCAGCTTCAAAGCTTACAGTGGAAAGCAAACTTATACGGCGTTTTATCGCAAACTATGCTGAGATCACTAAAGGGTTCATGCATTTATTGAAAAAGAGAGTCCCTTTCTATTGGGATGAATCTACTCAATGCTCTTTTGAAGTGTTGAAACACACCCTCACGTCTGCCCTCTGATTCGCCCCCCCAAATCATAATAAATATTTCTTATTATACTTGGATGTCATAGAGTCGACCATCGGTATGGTCTTGTTTCAAAAGGATGATCTGCTCGACGAGCATGTGATTTATTACTTGATTCAAGGCCTAGTTGGACTAGAACTCAACTACTCCCATTTTGAGAAACTTGCGTTGGAAGTAATGCATGTTGTCCAACGGTTTCATCATTATATCATGCTTCACAAGATCATTGTCATTGTCATTGTGAATCTGTTTCAATACATGTTGACACTATGAGTCATTGGCGGAAAGATCAGTATATGGATTGTTATCCTCCAAGAATTTGACTTGGATTTTGTTTCCTTGAAATCCAAAAATTTGTTGGTCTTTGCGGAACTTATTTTGGAACTTTTGGTCAAATCAGGTGATGTTATGCCTGAAGAATCGCCTGTTAGAGGAGATATTTTTCTGATTGCATCTTCGGACCCCTGGTAAGGATATATACTAGTCTATCTCTAGACTTTGAAGTTTTCCACTTCTACTTCTCCTGACAAGCGTCGACAAATTATCCATCAGGCACGAAACTATATCATACTCAATGACACTTTGTATCGTTAAGGTGTAGATTGTGTTCTTCGTCAGTGCCTTATACACGAAGAAGTAGAACTCATTCTTAATGACTTCCACATTGGAGGATGTGGTGGTCATTTGTCTGGGTTGGAAACAACCCAAAAGATTCTATGATACGATCTGATTACTTCTGGCCTACGTTAATCAAGGATTGCATCAAGTCAGTCAAGAAGTGCCACCCGTGTCAAATCTTCTCTCAGAAGATGAGGGAACATCCTTCTCCTATGGTTCCCGTCATTGTTGTTGGTCCTTTCACCAAGTGGGGGATTGATTTTACCACATTCCACTTAGCTTCTTTCAGGGGGCATCGTTATATCATCGTAGCGGTAGATTACTTCACAAAGTGGGTCGAGGCTATGCCGACATTTAACAATGATGGAGAAACAACAACTCTCTTGATTTTTAACCAGATAGTAGCAAGGTTCAGCATCCCGAATGAGATTGTCACTGACTATGGTAGTCACTTCTAGAACAAAATGATGTCTGAGTTAACATCAAATCTTGGGTTGAGGAAGGAACATTCATCAACCTACTACCCATAAGAAAATGGTCAGGTGGAAGCTTTGAATAAATCCCTCAAGACTATTCTACAGTGAACGATCAATTCATCCTAATCAAATGGCATTTGATATTGTACTCGGCATTATGGGCCTACCGAATGTCTGTAAAGACTGCCATCGGTTTCTCACCTTTTCAACTCGTTTACAGGATGGAAGCAGTCTTTCTTATTTAGTGCCAAATCCTATCTTTAGAGTTGGAAATAGATTTATTGCCAGACACGTCACCTCTTGAGGAATGACTATTGTATATCAAGCAGCTTGATGAGAAATGTCATGATGCAGCCTTGGCCAATGAGACTCACAAGCAATGAGTCAAGTGTCAATATGATTGGTCCGTTCAACCTCAGATTTTCTCCAAAGGCGACCTTGTCCTAGTCTACGACCAAGATAAGGATCCCCTGGGGGCAGGCAAGTTCAAACCCATGTGGTTCAGACCTTTCATTCTAAAAGAAGTCTTAAAGACGGGACTTTATCGTCTGGTTGAATTTGAGGGAAATGCTTTGGTGAAGCCTAGAAATGGGCTCTACCTCAAGAATTATTACTCATAGGTTGGTCGCGTGGGTGAATTCTTGTACATATGTATAGTTGTTATACAATTAGTTTTTGTCTTTTTGTTTTATGGATGTGTCGTTATTTATGTCATATTTTTAACTGTGGTAGATGTCAAGTGAATCGGAGGTGTTCTTTCGGTTCGCGGGCGGCGCTAACTGACACACTCGGAGGCTTGCTTATACATCTTGGGTTATTTTCATGCCTCAAGGCCAGTTTCTATCTTCCGGAGGTATCTTTCTAGGTGACACTACAAACAATGTCGTCGAGTACAGCACAGTGATAGAGTTTCTTCGTGACACTTTTTCGCATGGCATTTCTTACCTCTAGGTCTACCTAGATGCTCAACTAGTTGTGTCCCAGTTAAATGGGGTTTACTGAGTTTATGATCCTACTTTACACTGATGTTTCCTTAGGGTACGTCTCTTAGAATGTTGTTTTGATTACATTATGTACATCCATGTTCCTAGGAGATTAAATCAAATGACAGATACTCTAGCTAATCAAGTATTAGATTGGCATGTTGCACACACATACACATGTACATACATTTGTAAAAAATGTGATCCATAAGACATAAAAAATATGTAAATATATATCTCAAAATTATGGCAGAGTACATATGTGGGCGCAAATGCCTCAAAAATAATAATCTGGTATACATCACGGGGCTTATGCCCTAAAAAATATACAAAAAGAGTGCCCTCAGCACATAATGAGTCCATCCTATCTAAGCTCGGGGCCTATTGGCCCTGTTGTAGTGAAATACGGTGTTTTTCAAATGCCAGACGAGTTGGACCCAAGTCCATGGCACCCCAACTACATGAGGCTACATGGATGGTGGGAGATCCTCGATCTCAGCCATGGGAACTGCACAAGTGAGCACGGTGATGTTCCGCTCCACCCGTCTCGAAACATTCTCACCCTCTATGGCTGGAGGTCTCCTTACGGCTACTGGTCCGACGATTTTTTATGGTACTGGGTTTGGTTGAGGACATCGCCTAGTCCTTGAGAAGTATGTCAGGAACACTAATCCCACATCTGTACATAACAGATACAGAGTTGTCAGAGAATCTGATGCACATAAAAATGATATATATATAAAAGAAACTAAAACTTAAATAACTTTAAAAACACACATACCTATATCTCCTCGCTCCTCTCCAGGAGGTACGGGCATGCCTAGATCCCTGAACAAGTTGATTGCAACATGGGGGTAGTCCTCTATCACTGGAATCTTTTGTTGCCACCAGTCGAAGAACTTGTCATTGAAGGCCTCTATGGTCTTTCCTCCCCTCTATCGTGGTAGCAATGTTTCCCTTCTACATACCACTAGGAAGGAGGCCACATGCCCCTGCACAATCTCTCTGGGAATCAGACTGGGTACCCTCTCAAAGAATAATGAGCAAAAAATGGTATCGAACCTGAATTTCTTGTTGCTACGCTCTCGACACTCTATAAGCTGCCTCTTCCTGCAGTCGAGCATGGTCGTGCTCCAGTCAAATATTCATGCACCTAGGCACTACATTGCAAAATACATGTGTGCCTGGGAAGCCTGGTATAGGGTCAAGTATCCAATGATCTACCCAATAATAAAAACGATCACCTTCAGTGACAAGTTGGTGATCTTTTGGATGCACACCTGAGAGCCTACTTTCTCAGTGTCGGCCTTGAAATTCATTACTATGTAGTTGGCGATGTTAAAGGACCTAGGGGAAAATTTACATAGGTTGAATGGTTCCCCTCTCCTCGAGAGGCCAGTCAATAAGTATATTTCCTCAGTCGTTGGATTCAACGAATTCCCCTCAAGCATGAACACCTCTTCATCTGGGTGCCATTAATCCACCATGGCATTCAGTAGCCTGGGTTGTTCCCTCATGAATGAACACTGGTAGAACTTCCATAACCTGCATTGTTTCAATGTGGCAATAGCACCAGGGTCCTCATCGACCAAGATATCAATTTCCTCATGTTCCCTCTCCCTCCAGTGGACATACATCATGTTCCATGACAATTCAAAGGGGGATCTAGCTCTTACTTTTTTATTTTTTTCCATACTTTTGAGGGTGTACGCGAGTTGTCTTGGACACAATCGTGTATGTACATTGGAAGACTATTCTGTGCCTATGTACATACGTGGTATGTCCTTGGAAAACCCATGTACACTTAGGGCTTCCCTTTTTTAAGAAGGCACGCCCCCTCAAAAACTAAAACTATGCATAAAAGAAGTATTGAAATTCAAGAGGGATGAGTTTATACTTACTTGGTCCGAGCGAAAGTTCGTTTCGTCCTCTGAAACTCTCAGAATCAACTCTTTTAGCAAAGGGGTCTTTTTTGCCTTTTGGTTAATTTTCGAATTGCAATGGTGAAAATGAGCTGTCAACTTCTATTTATAGACTTTTTTGGCCTTTTTTGCCACTTTTTTGAACCCTTTTGTCGTTTTTTCTGGCTTGAAAATCATTTAACTTGGTTCTTGAGTTTCTTATTGGATGTTATGATGCACTTTACCTTTTGGTTTGGTAACGTTTTTGGGAAATGGATCACTTTCAAAATTCCTTTGGTAAAAGTCATTTTTCCAACTTTTTGCATATAAGTTAGGATTCCACCTCCACTTTATGCATCTCGTTGTCTTTTCCACTTTTCCATAGGATCGATCCCATCGAAGTGAGACATGGAATCATATTTCCTTTTTTAGAAGTTTCATGATTAGGTGCTAGAGCCTACCTTTACATGGATGCCCTAAATAGATCCTTGTTGCATTTTGGCGTCCAATATGATGTCTCCAATGACTTTAGGCTCAGGAGCCCTTGTTAGTCCTGTCATGATTATGAGTTTTAGAATCATTAATCTAATGCATCATCACTCTTTGCCTCACCCTTGGGACTCCAAAAAAATCAGCATACATTGTTGTCTTTCAAGCTCTCTTTGAGATCTGAAAGCAACATCCAACGAGGCTACATTTATGCTTTTCAATATTGTCTGGATTAACTGAGAAAATTAACCTCTTGGAGTCTTATTTAATCCCTTTTCAGAATCTGTAAACATGAAAATATTTTCGAGCGATCTTGTTTTCCTTCACAATCTCCAAACTGAAACTTGAAGGAACGTCTTTCTGGCGGTAGTTTACCCCTTTTTCAGTCCGGATGGTCAATTTTACGAACAAAGGTATACTCTAGGAACTTCGGCTCACTATAAGAGTATTCTCAGGTATAAGATTAACCCTTTTTTGGGCCTGAGGGACTAAATTTATGAAAAAGGAACCCCCACAGAGTCCATAGTTAAGCTCTTTTCAGACTCCCTAAAATTGAAAATATCGTCAAGTGATCTTGTTCCTTCACACTCGTTAAATTGGTCCAAAAGAACATCTACTGGCATGAGTTTACCCCTTTTTTCGGCCTGTATATTATGGAGGAAAAATGTACACCTCATGATATTCGTCTCATCGGGAGAGTTCTCCTCAGTAAATTTTATACTTTTTCAAGCTAAGGAGACTAAATCCAGAAAAAAGTTGTGAGTCCATAGGTAAGCTCTTTTCAGACTCCTTAAAATTGAAAATATTTTTGAGTGATCTTGTATTTGTCACAGGGTAAAATCACGGAGGTGGGTAACACTTTCATGACAATCCGATTTCCAAAATTCTGAAAAACATTGTTTTGGATGAACTAATATACTTTTTCAACCGAAAGTTATTTTTTTCGGCCAAACCCTGGAGCGTCAAATCAAGCGGTACAGTGACGGCACCCTCGATTTTCATGTAGAAATTTAGTCGGATGGATTTTTTCCATCCAGCAATGTGTTTTTGGCCGAAAGATATTTAGGCCAAAAACTTATTTCAGACGAACAATTATTTCGACCGAAAGAAATTTTCGAACGAAAGGTTCTTTTGACCTAAAAATGGTTTATATATTAACCCCACAACAAAATTGTAATGATTTTCCTAGCTCCTCCCGAGTGAGTGACTGTGAGTGATTGTGAGTGGTATTTGTGTTGGCGTGGTCATTTTGTTGGCAGGCACTCCTACGTGTGGTCAAGTCAAGCTTCAGGGCGTGGTCGTTGTGTTAGTGGGTGGTTGGGTGGGCCAAGCTTCAAGTAAGCTTTTGTCATTTTCCATTACTATTTTTTTGTGTATGCTAACAATAAATTAATTTTTAAAAATGTTTTCAATAATCCTCACAATACTCACGATCATAACCACCACAGATTTATCGAGCTAAGCCCGTCAGGGAGAAGTCCACTTCATGTACATATGACAGTGCCCACATGGATCAGTCTACTATTTTCACAATTATGTGTGATTCTGTGCAGTCCATCAATTTGTTTTATTTTCCCTTGAAAGTTCTCTAAGTTGTACTGCACCTATGTACACTACTTTTTATTGTCAAAATATTCTTATTACATTCCATCGCCTGTCGTTTATCATCCGATGCCAATCCCACTCCTTATCTCATCATCATGTCTCTGCATTTTACTCCATTCCAATCTCCACCTAGTGTTGTGGGTGGCTACAACAACTTTATCTGCATGATAAACCCCACGCCTGCCTCTGAGAATAAATAATGGGCTTGCATATGTATCATTCATCTCCATCCCATATCAATAAAGGTAAATTTCACATCACAGATCATTTTTTGGTTCTTTAGTGAAGTTTATTATTATTGAACGAATTCGTTGCTTTTTCCCTCCCGATAATTGAACTCCTATGTCTCTGTAGTTTGTTTTGTATCCCTCCTCCAAAGAGCTGCACAATTTCATTGCCCTGATTCACTATGTCCTAATTTATTACATAAACAATATGTTTAGATTGCCTAATTCATTATGCCTTAATTTATTTCTTAAACATTCTGTTTATGTTGAACAGTTACAGTATTTATAGTATTTACCTTCTGTTTCTGTTGAATAGTTACATTATTTACAGTATTTACAACATTTGCAGCCTTGGCGGCTTCGATCATTTCCACCTCAATTTCATTCTCTTTTTCGTAGAGAATATTGTCTTGAATGCTTCCTGCAAACAGTGTCTCAAATTTCATACTCTCCATTCACCAGAATCCTCTGAAACTCATCATATCATTCACAGAGTATTTTTTCAATTTTCCAGAGTCTTCCCGAGTTACATGCCATACCAATCTTAAAAGAATCTGAGTCTTACAACATTGATTTGTAGTATAAGACAACACAAATATTAATATTAGTGTTAAAATCAGAAATCAAGAAACAAGAAAACAAAGTTCAATTGCATTTGCATGAGTTTACGATTTTTATAAGCATGAACCAAGCCCTCTATATGACTAGAATATTCAACTATAAGAAAAAACTTGTCTATTTAATCCCGTTGTTGGCCCTTGAACAAGTTTTGAGATAATCTTGGTCATGTTGACCTATTTTGGGACTTCGATAGCCTGTCAAAGGAGGAGTGCAAGATGAAGCAGAGATCATGGGATCTCGGCCCCCTTTTGGGCCCCTTTTTGGGTTTTTGGGAATATGTAACCAGAATGGGATGTCAACCCATGGGTTCACCCATGCTTAGGCCCATTTTGTAATTATATATATATATAAGCAATGTAAAGAGAGAGATAGACATATAGAGATCAACATCTATGTGATGTATGATAAGTGCAAGAAGGGTTTGTAAGTGCTTTGTGTCTGTATGAGACTTGCAGAGATAAGTGCAAGTCATTGTAAGAAGTTGCGGAAGGCTTTGTGATGTAACACAAGGAAGAAGGATCTAGCGAGATGCACAAATCTTCTTTCCTGTGCGGAGTAAGGGTTTTGAGGCTTTGTGCTTGTAACCGACTGACTGAATACAATAAAGAAAAAGAGTTGGTGGACGTAGCCCCAGGGTGGGGGTGAACCACGTAAACACTGTGTTATCTTGCTTTGTGCTTGTATTTATGTGTTTATGTTTCCTTTTGCTAAGTGCTTTGAGATGTTTAGATAGATTTTCTTATGCTTGGTGCTAATGATGTGAACAAATTTAGATCTGATGTACATGAATATGCTTAGTGATTGATCTAACAGATCCGATCTAGTTTACATATGCTTAGTGCTTGAATACGTTAGATCGTTGTGAATACTGCAAAGTCTTGTTTTATCAGGGAAGTGGATATTAACTGCATATTGATGAACTAATGGTGTTAAGTGATATATTAAGTGGTATAATTACATATCAGTGTCCCAGCTAAGGTTGCAGACACCTGAGTCTTGCAACCACCCCTGCCTCTACCTCGGGTGAGACTTCATCTTCTTCGCAGGTGTTTTCGAAAGGGTCGATAGTTAGGGTTTTGTTGGTGCGTTGTTGTAGCATTGAACCCTAGGTCTGCCCCTGTGCCAAAAATGGTTCTGTTGTCGAGACAGAAACTGTGATTGCTGGGAACTGAGGAAGAAGAATCTTTATGAAAAAGGTTGACCTAGAAGTCTTGTGCAAAGATCTGTGCCCTAGTGCGCAGTACTCTACCCAATTTATAAAGCCCTATGATGAAAGAAAAGAGGTTGGATCTGAAGAAAGAAATGGGATCTGAACGATTTGTGCCCCAAGAAAGGTAAAATTAGAAGAACTCTTGATTAAAAGAGGTAAGATATGCAAGCTCTGTGCTCTGATAAAGGTAAGAATAGTTAAAAGTTTTAGATTTGAAATCTTTGTGCTTTGTAAAAGTAAGATAAGTGAAAATTTTTGTTTCTAGAGTATGAATCTAGGTATGTTTGATAGGCTCTGTCCTGGCTTAAAAACTAGGACATTGATAGATGAAAAAATACTTGATATGAATAGATATGATAAGAATAGTGATAGATATGTTATACCTATGCATAGAAAGAATGTTTGGACTAATAACTGGATGCAGGATCCTAGAAAGAATTTTTTGCAGGCTAGCTATCGTGATCCTAGTGCATAGTACAGAAGAGGTTGGGGATCATTTAAAAGAAAGAGAGGATTGCCCCTCTGTTACAAATGTAGAAAACTGGGACATCTGACTAAGGAATGCCCTGGTGAAAGACCTAGATGTCTTTGTTGTAAATCTCTAGACCATGAAGTGTTGGATTGCCCTAGAATGATTGCTAAGATTGAAGTAATGAATCTGAACCAAGGAAACTCTAAGGAAAATCCAGAAATTCAGATTATGGCAGAACCCCAAAAGGAATCAGAGAAATTACTGCTACAGATGCAAGAAACCTTGAACGATCACCGACATGTTAGGTTATCAGAGATGTTTAAAGAAAAAGAATGCATCGAAGTAAGAATAGGGGACTTTGACATTGATTGTGTTCCGGATGGGGAAACATAGGTAAATATCATGATAGAGAGAACTTGGGAAGCTATAGGGAGGCCTGCTATGATTCTTTCATTAGGAGGAATAGGGTTATTCGGAGGAAAACCAGTAAACCTATGTGGAAATCTCACTGAGATATCTATGAATTCCATTGGAACTTCGACAAGAGAATACTTTCATATTATTAAGTTTATTGAGGACAGCGCCCCATTTAACATGTTACTAGGAAAACCGTGGATTGATAGGGATCAAGCCAGATGAAGGGAAGAACAAGAGGTTTTGGAGCAACATAAATAAAAATTAAAATATTTCATGACCAAAAAGATTGCACAATTGATTGAAGAAGATGAGAACATATCAAATCTACTTCACACTAGAGACCCCAATGTTGAAGCTGGAAGAACACCAAAGGGCTCACAAAAAACTGAAGTACTTACTCTAGATACATAAGAGGTGTTAACCCTAAAGGATTCTCAACAACGCGTAGTGCCTATGTTAAATGAAGATAAGAATTCGAATGGAAAAAGACACACCAAGTTGAATATCACTGGAAAGAAGGCTAGAAAGTTAAGTAAAAAGAGATCTAAGATCGACAGATTATAGAAGTTTCCAGAGGGAACTGTGCAGGAAGAAAATTTTCCAAATTAGAGCTTCGTCGGGATATCATAACAGTGACCTATGGCACTTCGTCGTGGCGAAGCAATATAGTCATTGGGACTGATATATCCATTCGAATTTCGCTCCAAATGAACATAAATGAAATAAAGGTTTGTTATGAGACCGTTGAACAATGCCATAATGGACAGACCAACGTTAATGGAAGATTCATACCCGTTGAAAGAAAACTGTTTTCGAGTTTCCTATTTAGTTCATTGCGCCACGCATCGAGAAGAATTTTGACAAACTGAGAATTTGAGCCCACGGATTAATATTATTCTACATAGTAATCACTGTCATGTTGCCATCTCTTTCATTGTAGTATCTGACTTAATCCTGAACCCAATCTAGTTAACCCCAAGCTTGTATGTCGGACGAGATCAGCGCAGCAGAAAAAGTTGTTGAGGAATATCTGATCAATTTAATGACTGAGAGATTCATGTCAGAGTGAGGGTTATCTACAGGTGTACAGGATTCATACACAAGAAACATGCAAGAATCTCCTTCCACTGCTCGAGCCGGACCATCCCGATCATTCGATGAGAAGTGAACTAAGCATAAGGATGATCTTGCGAATGCTAAACTGATCCTGAGCATCCTACCTACCTAAATTCCACCCCTGAGAAGTGAAATTAATCAGGATAGTGTGCCTAGAGACTTTGAATACCCTTTAGTCACATCACAATATACCTACCAAAAGGGATACACGCAGTTCGCATAGA
Source organism: Picea engelmannii (assembly GCA_009831015.1). Classification (NCBI taxonomy): domain Eukaryota; kingdom Viridiplantae; phylum Streptophyta; class Pinopsida; order Pinales; family Pinaceae; genus Picea; species Picea engelmannii. Next base: position 48,245 of record ML815497.1, read on the forward strand.
CCAAGACAAGATTGCAACATTGAAGTTTAGTGACTTAAACCTTGGTGACAGGAAGGTCTACAGCATGCTCGCTCCATACAAGTATCTAACAAATACAAAAGGAAAGAATTTGAAAATAGTTCCTCGGTCATGGACCCTTAACCTCACACAGTCCACATTACTGAACGTTATGAAGATCTCGCACTTCGGCAGACACCAGGAGGTGAATGCATGCGTCAATATGTTGCTATATTGTTACCACGGAGGTTACTTATGGTTAAACTGTTGCATAATAGTGGATCTGATGTTGATCAATCGAATCATGGGCTTAAGAATGCAAGGCCCTGACCCATAGGATTTGTATCCTGGAAAAAACATAGACAAAGAATTAGCGCAGAAGATCAAAGAGACATATGGTGATGTCGAGAAGGGAATGCGAGGATACAAGGTAGCCTCTATCCAAAATGACGTAGTGCACTTGTCTTGTCAACTAATTTCTAGGAAATTAGTTCGCAAGAACCGGCCCACCCAAGTGATCGGATTTGTAGTCAACCTCATAGGGAAGTGCGCAGAGCGTGTACAGATGAATTGGGCACAGTACCTTGTAAACCATCTAGAGATTGATTGTAGGGAAGAAAAATACCAAGGATATGAGTTCCACTTCAGCTAGCCTCTCATACTGATCGCATTCATCGCATGGGAGATGCTGGAAGGTGTGACCTTCCTGGACATCAAGCCCTTCAAACCATTTGCCGCGAAGTTCAGTACCCTGTGGTACTCGAACGCCATGAACAAGAAATGGCAGTCAAATGTCGTGTTTCACACTTATTACAACCAACTGAAGACTGCAATCCAGTCTACACCCCGCATAACCCTGAACACACTCCACAGATTCAAGCCTTTGATGAATTTTAGAGAAGATCACCATTTCGTCTACATCACCACGCGTGATGATGAGCAGAAGCAACAATTGTAGTCATACTATAAGTTGACAGAAGAAGACCTTGAAGAGATCACCAAGGAATGGTCGGCGGACCTCCTCATTCCAGCAAACCCTGCAGAAATCTCCAACATAGAGAGCCTAGAAACTATGTCGGATACGCCAGGCCCAAGCAAGACAAATAAGGTTGAAGAGGTTCACAATGTAGACAACACATCTATAAGGACTACTTCCATCTCATCAGATGAAGGGGGTGATGGTGAAGAGGTAGAAGGCACAAACACGCAACAGAATAAAGGTGAGATACCACCACCTAGGGATGAAGAGGAATCCTCAAAGAAAAGGAAGGTCTCACCTCCAAAATCCTCCTCCCAGAAGAAACCTAGAAACCCCATAACTAAGATGCAAACTACCCTCACTTCCGATGATTTTAATTTCATTGGTGTAGCCTTGAACGATGTTATGATAGAGATAGTAGAGAAGCAGGAGATGAAGCAGGAGAAGATGTATAACCGTATTGAGATTGAACTCCAATGAGTGCAACAGGCATTACAATCTAGCCGCAGAGTTTCCACTACACCTCTGACAGTAGGAACACCAACACTGAGGGATGATCCATCTCAACTCCACTAGATTACTGATACAGTCAAAGCTTGCCTTCGACGAGATCAAGAACAAACAACTCAATCCACTCAAGATTTAACATAGGTACAGGGAGTTTTTATGGAGTAGCGCAACACTTCAGAACAAGAAAATATTGCTCTCTAGGCACAATGGGATACAAAGAAAGAAGAGCTACAACAAAGTAAAGAACAGTTGCTTGTAGAGAAACTCGAGATAAAGGAACTAGTCAACAGAGCACTTCACTCTATCACAATCGTCGAAATATAGACAGAATAATGAGTTCCACAGCAAGTAACGCCACAGAAAAGCAGCAGTTCGAAGAAGCTCGAGCCAAGATCGAGGAATTCGAGGAAGAATTTCTTAGACCAGAGTGACTCAGGATGAGTCACAGGTGAGTGTTGGGGGCATGTTGGCCCTTGACCAAGTTTTGAGATAATCTTGGTCATGTTGACCTATTTTGGGACTTCGAAATCCTGTCGAAGGAGATGCGAAAGACGAAGAAAATATCATGGGATCTTGGCCCCCTTTTGGGCCCCTTTTTGGGTTTTTGGGAATATGTAACGAGAATGGGATGTCAACCCATGGGTTCACCCATGCTTAGGCCCATTTTGTAAGTATAAATAGATGTATAAGAAATGTAAAGAGAGAGATAGACATATAGATATCGGCATCTATGTGATGTATGCTAAGTGAAAGAAGGGTTTGTAAGTGCTTTGTGTCTGTGTGAGACTTGCAGAGCTAAGTGCAAGTCATTATAAGAAGTTGCGGAAGGCTTTGTGATATAATGCAAGGAAGAAGGATCCAACGAGCTACACAGATCTTCTGTCCTGTGCGGAGTAAGGGTTTTGAGGCTCTATGCTTGAAACTGATTGACTGAAGACAATAAATAAGAAGAGTTGGTGGACATAGCCCCAGGGTGGGGGTGAGCCACATAAACACTATGTTATCCTTATTTGTGCTTGTATTTATGTGTTTATGTTTCCTTCTGCTAAGTGATTTGAGATGTTTAGATAGATTTTCTTATGATTGGTGCTAATGATGTGAATAAAGTTAGATATGATGTACATGAATATGCTTAGTGCTTAATCTACCATATCCGATCTAGTTTACATATGCTCAGTGCTTGAATACATTAGATCGTTGTGAATACAGCGAAGTCTTGTTTTATCAACGAAGTGGATATTAACTGCATATCGAGGAACTGATGGTGCTAAGTGCTATATTAAGTGGTATAATCACATATCAGTGTTCCAGGTAAGGTTATAGAGACCTAAGTCTTGCAACCACCACTGCCTCTACCTCAGGTGAGACTTCATCTGCTTCGCAGGTGTTGTCGAAAGGGCCGGTAGTTAGGGTTTTGTTGGTGTGTTGTTGTGTTGTTGTAGCATTGAACCCTAGGTCTACCCCTATGCCAACACCTGCATTAGTGTACCATTAGGAAAGCAATCTATTTAAGAAAAAAAATGTGTATAGAAGGAAAACGAAGTCTATTTAAGCCCGCATTATTGTACCATTAGGAAAGCGCATAACATATTTTTATATCATGTTCTAATTCTACGTTAATCTATTCATTTTGTGTGATACTGCGTGGCCAAATGGCTGGGCCCCCATGGCCAAGTCATAGTCCATTGGACTATGACTTGGCCACAAAGGCCAGCAGTGTGGCCAAGCAGTGGGCACGCCAAGGTTGAATAGTGTTCCCAAAACCTTTAAATTTCATTTTTATTTATAATTTATTTTTAACTCTAATTTTTAAATTTTAAATTTAATTTATATGTCGTGCTTATAGTCTGTAATTTTAATTGTAATTTTTAATTTTAATTTTTAATTTTTAATTTTAATTTAAAATTATATGGTGGCCCCTGTAGCCAAGTCGTGGGCATGCCAACGGCTTGGCCATAGGTTTGGGCCCCTTTGTCTAAGTCACAATCCACTAGACTATGACTTGGTTGTGGGTCCAACCCTGTGGCCAAGCTGTGGGCACACCAAGGCTGAATAGTGTGTTGTTGTACACCCTAGTAAACCGATTTAACAACAAAATTATTCAAATGTCAATTGGGATGCGTGTTGTCCTAAAAATAGGTAGAGAATATAGGTGACCAAGGCCATTGTGTGTCTAGCTTATTTTGAAATGTCAGAAATGTATTCAAATTTTGATATCACCTGTCCAAATTAATTGTGCCTTGTATATTAGCAGTTTTCCAGTTAATCTTATTAATTTGCAATGCTTCAACAAATTTCTTAATTTATTATTAATCTGTAGTTAGATGAACTAAATCACCTAAAAATAAATATAGATATGGGTAATTGTTTGATCAGTTTTTGAACTGTTTGATGAACTTGTGATTAGTTTGTGTAATTGTTCAAAAGATTACATTCTGATTATAAAAAAGCTATAAAATTTTATGCATAAATGTGTTATCTAGTTTGGTATAGGTAGAAGAAATATTTATGTTTATTTCAAATTTGTTAATATTTGTACATTCTGATTATAAAAGTGTTATACAGTTATGTGCATAAATGTGTTATATAGTTTTGTACATGTAGAAGAAATATTTATGTTTATATTTATGTTTGTTTTGAATTTGTTAAAATTAGTATTTAGATTTTAGATTTGGTATGTGCGCATTTGTTTTTGTGCAGTTTAGATTTAAAGACAATATTTTACTTACTAGTAATAGTTATGGTCTATTGATTGACCAGATAATTTATTAAGTGGTTTAATTCAAATAAATTTATGCATAGAAATATTTTTCGTTCTTTTGGTTATATTCAAATATTATCCAACGAACATCATTTTAATCTTTTTAATAAATTATATTTCTTGTAAATATAAATCTCTTCTTATATTTCTTAAAATATAAATATGTTCTTATATTTACAA
>ML815497.1:52721-69127 GCA_009831015.1 Picea engelmannii
ACAATATGGAATTACTTGAAAATTGGAATTTGATATAGACATTAATAAATAATTTATAAACAATATGGATTTAGTTAATTTGATGTAGACATTTCACAATGAAATATTAAGTTTACACATTTAACAATCAAATATTAAGAATATAGTAAGAATTTAAGTGATTAGTCTATGCCTGGGCAGTTGCCAAGAGCCGAGTCTACTATCTTTCACTCTGGTGTTAAAGACTTAGATTCAAATGCCCTGCTTTTTTGTGCATAGATAATCTCTTATTAAAATTGGTTGTGACTTGGTTGTGGGGGCCAGCCCTGTGGCCAAGCCATGGCTTGGCCACATGGTTGGCCCCCCGCGACCAAGTCATAGTCATTTGAAACGTTTTGTATTTCATAAAAAATTCAAACTGTCTAAGTTTTAATTTCAAATTTTTTTTATTTTATAAAAATTTCAAATCTTTAGGAATTCAATTTATAAATCCATTTTTACATATGTAATATTAGATTATCATAAGTTATAAATATTATTTTACATATTGTTGATTCTGGAATTCCTTGCTATACATTATTGTTTATCTTATAATTTGTAAAGGAATATTTGTGAAATATACATACAATGGAAAATATTTAAAACATATATATGTAATTTTTAAAAATAAATTTAAAAATAAAATAGGAAGACATTTTAAAAATTACTTGTTTATATGTTCAAATTATACACACAAACAATAAGTTTATAAACAATATGGATTTACTTAAAAATGGAAATTTGATATAAAGACATTAATAAATAATTCATAAACAATATGGATTTAGTTAATTTGATATAGACATTTAACAATCAAATATTAAGTTTTTAAATTTGATATAGACATTTAACAATCAAAAGAATAATTAAGCATTTAAGTGACTAGTCTATGCCTGAGCACTTGGCCAGGAGCCAAATCTACTTCTTTCACTCAGGTGTTAAAGACTTAGATTCAAATGCCCTTCTTTTTTGTGCATAGATAATCTCTTATTAAAATTGGTTGTGAGTTAGTTGTGGGGGTGAAGCCTTGTGGCCAAGCCATGGGCATGCCCATGACTTGGCCACATGATTGGCTCCCCGTGGCCAACTCATAGTCATTTCAAACGTTTGGTATTTTAGAAAAATTTCAAACTGTCCAAGTTTTTATTTCAAACGTTTTGTATTTTATAAAAATTTCAAATCTTTGGGAATTCAATTTATAAATCCATTTTTACATATGTAATATTATAGTATCATAAGTTTCTTACAAATTTTAGCTTACATTGTTTCTTACAATGCCTTGTTTACCGTTAAATTATATTTTTCTCTTTAGTAAGTTATGTTGTTTTCAATCTTTTAAGTAATGCTATTTTCAATCTTTTTGCACTTGATGTTATAAAACATTGGTTATAGGTTTTTAATAATGTGAATCTAGATTATAACATGTATTCAAAATATTTTGATGATATAAAATATTGGTTGTATGGTTTTAATAAAGTAAGTAGATTATAAAGTTTATTGAAAATATTGAGGATATTGAAGGAGTAGTGCACATGAAATGATGTCCTTATTAGATGAGATTCTCATATTATAAATAAAATCCATGGGATCCCTTGATCTATAACACCTTTAATACCATTGCACCACTTCTCAACAAGTGAATGCATACGGTATGTTTTTTGCGTGTACAAAGATAAAATTCCCTCAATCCCTTAGACACCTTGCATTTACAAATGTCAATTTTCCCAAGGAGACAATTCCTTTGATTGTTGATGCAAGGAAAATAACATGGAATGTGTTTCATCCAACCACACTAATTTGGGCATGGATGGCCCTATATTGGATTTGATTCCCAGATATATGCTCCCTTAGTTGAGGCCTCAAACAAAAATTTCATTCAAAAACTCAATGATTAACATGATTATGTAATTCACGCCAAGTTTTTCATTTTTCTGTGTTCTTCATTTCATAATAAGAGAAAGAAATATTCATTGCTAAGAGTCATTTATATTTGGACTAGATTGACAAAACACATATTGAAACCATCTAGTGAGAGCTAATGATAATGGGTAAGTAAATCTCCCCCTATACTTCACATGTCCTATATATTGTCATGAGTCTTGGTCACATCTCTATGTAAGACATGAGTGACCTACTTGTGTAGATTTGTTTTTTCCTTGAAATTCATTCAGTCAACATTTAATTTAATATGCTTGGCTTTTTAGTCACTAACTAACTGAATTTCACTTTTTTCAGTCTCTAGAACAACCAAATTCAACACTCACTTTTGATATGGCTTCTCTTCCAAACCATAGACTCTTATCATAGTAAACTACTAAAAAAAGAACTAGTCTCCCACTTTGGTGGTCTTTTACAATTGTAGTGACCCTTTGACTAAAGGAATAATTATAACAAATACTTCATTTTGGATAATAAAGTCTAATATAGAAATAAAAGAGTCTTAGATGTGAACTAATTGTTATACTCATTTATTACTTCACACATATTGACCAAAGTTATTGAATGCTTATCTTATTGATGATATCTATACTCATATAATATAACTTCAAATTGACAACTTATTAATCAGTTCATTAATAACCTAGACATTAGTAACTTATGTGATTATTGAACCATAATATTGTATGTGTGTTGGATATGCAGGCATAGCTAGCACACACATATCCCACACGTAGATGATAATAAAAACCGATGTTCCTAATGCATATTTTTAAAATGTTCACAACTAATCATTCATACAAATAAATAAAGTAAATCAAACTTCAAATAATCCTCATTAAAGAAAGAATAATAATTCAACATTCATCCATCTTTAAAATTGAATTATTATAATTTAAACATGGTAGGAACTGTGTGAGGAAACAAGGAATCACATATCAAATCCCAAATGTGATCCTCAATTGACTTAGAATCACCCCTCATTTTAAAACCTTAATTCCATCTCGCATAGATCTCCCATCCCTTCCTTTGTTGAAATATGTTGGAGTTTCAACTATATTGATCTAACTGTAGATATAATCCAAATGTGAAAGCATCAAAACTTTCAACCTAACATCTCTAGTAGACAACTAGTATTAGTCATCACACATCTAGGGGAGTTTGGATAGCATGACCCTCCCATAATGCAAGGGAAGTGTGGATATCTATAAGAGAAGTGTTTCTTTGTGATAATTTAGTTACAAGCGGTAATAACATAGAGTCAGGACTTAGTAAGGTGCCTTCTAAACAGGGGTACATGCAATCAACATATTAGTAGCCCCAACATGTTTTAATCAAGTCAAGGTCCAATGGGACCAGTATAACACAAGGTTTGTTACTAGAAAAGACAGGTCTAATTTTTTTTTCATAAATTATGGTTGTGGAGTTTACTTTGGTTTTGTCAAAGCCCAAATTCCTTACGCCACCTTCGGGCCACTGAAACCAATACTATTTTATATTAATGTGCATGTAGTTGGATATTCTTTAGTAGGGTCATGTGGGTATCTAAGGATTTCCTGCATGATTCATGAAATTAAATTAAAAGCTAGTCATGTGATCAAATAAATAGTCAATTTGATGTTTAACTTTGCTTACTAGTGTGTTAAGTAGCCATGAGGGAGAATGATTATGCTACTTTATTGTTCATTAGTGATGATTATGGGAATGGTCTCCTAAATATCACTAAAATTGAGAAGATAACAATAGAGGATAATCATGTTTTCTAAAATTATGTCTTAAAATTTTCAAATTTGTAGCAAGATATTACTTACATGTGTGTGTGTGTGTGTTATGATACACATGTGATTTTTGTTGTATTCATGAGATAGAGTAGTATACCTTGATAATGTTATGAGGGCCATGTGACCTAACACTAGTGATATATCCAATCATAGTAGAAACATTTTCTAATGAAAACCCATATCATATGGGAGTTTTTATGATAGAAATAACATTGTATCCCTACCTTCTAGTTAACAAAACTCTTCATAAGTATAGATTTTTCATTGAATTTCGATTTAATAGTATTTTGAATGGTATATCAATGTTCTGTAGAGTGATCTCCTTCTCCATTCCCAAATGATTTAGCCAAGAATTGACATCTTTATGCCAACCCCTATTAAGCCATAGGTGGCTTTGACTAGAGTTTGAAGAAATCATAGGTAGCATATTTTCTTTCATGTTAGTAGTCTCTTGTGCATGTACATTAGGTACCTAGTTTTAGTCATTCTCTTAATGGGGAAATAACTAATTATATGAGGATAGGATAGGTTGTATGATATTAATTTTAAGATTATAGATTATAAACATTTTTGAATTTTCTCAGTATTTCTCCATGATTATATAGAAATGCTACAACCCAAATCTTCAAATCCATATAATATAACAAGATTGATGAGTGTCTCAAAAGGGGTTTATTTTTTTCCCGGAGCCAAAATTCATACGATTTACAATTGTTTTCAAGGTCAAAATAGGTTTTCTATCCTTCATTGATCCTTTTCTCAATGCTATAGTTTCAATTAAACTTGTGATTATAGTCAACTCCAAGACATTTATATGAAGAAGCTTCCTCTAAGTTGTTATTGGCATGTATCCTAAATGAAAATTCATATTTATTAAAGGGTTAACATATGTAGGTGTCAACCTCCATTAAATTTTTATTATATTTTACCTCCCTACGATAATGGTGTTAGTGATATGGGATAGGTTATGATGCACTTATGAAGGTGTTATAATAAGCTATGATGCACTTACATTTGAAATTATTGTCATGATTTCTCTCAATCAACGTGAATTTCCACCTTATATGACTATATTTTATCTAGATTTCTAACTCCAACTAAGCCTCACAAATATTACATTTTCTCCACCTCATCTTAGTTTATATTAGGAATACGAACAACCCTCATACCCATCCCATGTAAAATGACAATAAAGGAATTCGTATAAAAACTCAATGACTTAAACAATGCTAATGGGAAGTTTATCAATGGCATATCATCCATGTTCATGCAAGACCTTCACGTCTTTGTGATTAAAATATGTTGATGTTATTAGTGGATGTATGAGGTTATGAAGATTAAACTCTTTGTTTTGGGGATTCTAATGCATTGAATTATATGTGGTCTTAGTGGATCCAACCATATAGAACTTTTAAGGAATCTTAAAGAAATGTTCTAATACATTTTTTTAGTGGATCCAACCATAGGGAAATTTTAATGAATCTTAAATAAATGTTATAAGGAATATATATGTCGTCTTAGTGGATTCAACCTTGTTCAAAGATTATAAACATGCTATTGAGTTAATTTTGGGTAGTTATCCACTCAATGTTAGACTTTATTGCTTTCTATATTCTCAAAAGAGTGAGACAGAGTAAATGGATAAAGACATGTTAGAAGTTGAAATCATGCATCTCAACAAGAATGTATTCTCTTCTCTAGTGATCTTAGTAAAAAAGAAGGATAAGTCTCGAAGGATGGTCCTAGACTATAGAGAATTTAATAAATTGCACTTAAATATAAGTTTCTCATTCCTGCCATTAATAAATTATTCACTTGTATTTGTAATCCCCTTTCTTGCTATTATTCTGAATTGATTTCCCTTGGTAAACCCAAATTCTAATTTCAATGAATTCTATGTGTGGGTTTTATTGATTATTATGAAAATATTGTGGTTTTATCTTCTGTCCCTTATCCCTTTAGTCATCAGTCTGTGCCTGAGTAGTCGGCCAAGAGCCGAATTGATGGTTGTCACTTCGATGTTTAAATACCTATAGATTCAAATGCCCTACTTTTTTGTGCATGGACAGTGAGTGATGGATAATAATTTTCCCTATTGTCTATCCCTTACTTATATTTGAGTTGATTGATTCATGGTTGAATGTTTAGTCTTTTCTCCTTCTTATGAACGAGTACCTCTGCGGTTTGATTGATTAAAACTTTGATTTCTCTCTGCGTTTTTAATTGCTTGAAATTGGGTACATCTCTGCATTTTTATTGATAAACTCTACATTGTCTCTATTAATGCCCCCTCCAAGTGGAATACAAACTTGTTGATACTTAGTACCATTTCTTTGTAGATGACAGATTTCTTCCATCCAACCAAACATGGCGTAAAGTTAATCGTTGATTTTCATGGATTGTGCTCCATACCTGTTGGATGCATGAAATTTGATTTCCCATATAGATAATTTCTACTATGTTACTAGACTTTGACCCATGTACTATTGGTGGATTTACCAAGGTTATTTGTGCTAATATTAAACAACCAAAATAGATTTTAAATGGGCATGGGTAAGGGAGTTATGCATCACCCTATTATAATTGTGTCTAACATAAAGAAAATTTCTATTAATTTTGTCTTATTTACACAAGCATTTAGTTGAAGATGAACTTCTATTAACCTTTGGATAAGATACTAGTTGAAGATGGTGATGTATTACCCTTTGTATTTACTCAAGCATTGGAATCACCTAGCCAAGTCCTGGTTGTCCATGAGGTTTCTGATAGGATGGATCTACCAAAACACATATAAACAACGCTTTATAACCACATATAAACGCATGTTGAGCATATAACCACATTAATTTTGTCTTATTTGTTTTTATTTCTTCATAATTTTTGTTGGTCAATGTTGAAGATATTAACTCGTACTTGTGTTGTGTTTAAATTTTCATGAATTTCCAAAGGATAGATATTGAGGAGAGATGTCGACACAAGATTCTCCAAACATTCCTCACAAATGCTCTAGGCTCTCCCAAGAAGGAAAAAGAGGAACTCCTTCGACTCAGACTCCGAGTGACCAACAACATTCTCGTTAGAGGAGATTTTTGAACGAGTTTGTGAATAGATCAACTGCAGAATGTGCTCAAGAAATTTCTATGGATGCAACCTTCTTAGATAGGTTGTGCATTGATACTCCTACACCTGAGAATGTAGGGAATACCTCAAGACAAGAGAATATTTATGGTAATTTTCTTTGATTTTGTTTATTTTTGTTGATTTTTTGTGTATTTAAATTTATGTGAAGTTAAATGTTGTAATTACTTTCAAATGTGTGTGTAGACAATGAGTTTAGAACAAGGGATGAAAATGAAAGAGAGATTGGTTGTCACGAAGATTCTAATGTCGATGGAGAGGGTGAAGGTGGATTTAGGAAGCTGCGTTATCAAGAAATAGAAGATTACATGCCTACGTCCACCTATCCTTCAGATGTTGGTGATGAACTTCCCTGGGAAGGGATTACTGAAGAAATGACGCTTGAGAGATGCTCAGGTGTTAAAAGGAGGTTGGAAAATGATTTGGTGGTTTTGGAATTCCCTTAGGAGAGTAAACAAAGCTTGCAAATTGTTTTTCATTCATTGCAAAACTTTATGGACGAATATCAGAAGATGGGGCCAACCATTGATAGTTTTGTTGATCTAATGAGGCGGCGGAAGTCAGAGGTGATGGGCCCTGATAAATGGGAGGCAATAAAAAATAGAGTTTCAAAAGAAGAAGTAATTTCGATGTTCAATTTCAAAGATGGGACAAAGCGGAAGATGTTGAAGGTGCAATATTTTAACGACCTTGACATTGCAAGACATCTGTATAACTGATTTTTAGCGGCATATGGGAAATTGCCATGAAATGATGAGGTTCCACACTATTTTGCAACACACTTTTATGCAAAGTTTTTCTTGAACATGCACCCTAACTATACTAGTCTACTGTCCAAATATTATGGGACTGGTAAAGGACGGACACATGATCGCAAAGGGGCATGTCGAAATGTGACATTGTCGAGGCCTCCACAACCTTTAGTACCTTGCCCAACAGGGGAATTTTCTTCACATTCAGAGTTGCAGGCTACATCATAGGTTGGCAAAGAGGCTAGGGAAGCAATTAGTGAAAATTTGGAAGTGTTTTTTTATGGTGTTGATGTTGGCATGAACCGTGAGCGAGTGGAAGCCAATTCCCGAGCCATATTTGTTGATAAAACAGATGCGGAGTTAGATACCACGTTAGCAGAAGATATTTTGGAGTATGCAAAATATTCTGTGATTGTTGGAAGAAGGTCATTCAGAATGATGAGCCGAACAATAGATTGGTATGTGTTCTAGTTAGTAAATGTTTTACGCATTTTAGGATATTTTACTTCTAATTCTAGATTTAGATATCATTGTATCTATAGAAATAATCGAGTTGTTATTTTCATTAATTGTAGTTTGGAGATATGTTAAATGAATCTCCAGTAACTAGGGGACTTGATTCCACAAGTTTAAATTTGGATAGGTTGAATTAGGTATTTTTTTTCTAATAGTTGTTCAATCTCCAATCTTTTGAATAAGAGATGAACAACATTTATAATTTTGTATAAATGTGAACACATTGAATCCTAGATTTAGTTCTTACTTGTGTTGTTCACAGATCCCTATTCCATCTCCTACTACTTAGGCAAGCTTTTCCCAATTCTCATTGGGAGAGTTTGAAGAGGGTGGGAGTTTACAGGTATCATTTAGTGTGTTAAAATCATTTAAATTTAATGTGTTATAATCATTTAAATTTAATTTTTCAAAATTTCAAATTTGAAATGTGTTATATAGGCTAATGTTGAGAAGAGAGTACCTGAGAGTGTGCTTGGGAGGGAGATTGGGATTGAGGAGGAAGTGGAGGAAGCACCCATATAAGGGAAGGATGTGTCCATTTAGGATGATTCATAAATGTATGTTTTTTACTTTTATCAATTTTTTGTTTTCTCAAATTTTTAGTTTAGCCTTTCTTATTCAACACTTTGATCAATTATTTTGAAATATATAGAACCCCTAGATAATCTTATCATTGTCTTAAATGGTGTACATTCAAACTTATTTAAGGTTATATCATGATGAAGACTTAATTTTGAACTTGAACATTTGATTATTTGAGAACAGACTCTGTCCCACATCAGAAAAGAGAAAGTTTCTAAATTTTCTTCGATTGCATTCTTTGCTTTCTTGTCCAACAATGGCATAGTATAGACATTTTTTTTTCCTACATACAACGAAGTGAATTCCTTCTTGCCAGGGTATTGTCAAACTCTTAACTAAATTGGTTACTAATCACAAAAACCAACATTCAAGTAGATTTACAAATAAGCTCACACGTATTGTATATGTCAGCTAACTCACACATAATTTCAAAGAGCATTTGATTATGAGGGTGAAATGACGAAGGTAGGTAACACTTTCGTGACAATCGGATCTCCAAAATTCTGAAAAAACATTTTTTCGGTCGAACTAATATTATTTTTCGGCCGAAAAGTGGAACGTCAAATCGAACGGTGCAGTGACGACACCCTCGATTTGCGTGTAAAAATTAAGTCGGATGGATTTTTTCCATCCGACAATATGTTTTCAGCCGAAAGATATTTCGACCGAACAATGTTTCAGCCGAAAGAATGTTTATATATCAATTGCACGTCGATTTCGAATGGTTTTCAAACTTTTTTTGGTATTTTAGCACGGCTATGTGCGTCTGTGAGAGTTTGTGAAGTTTGTGAGCGTTTGTGAGGTCTGTGAGGTCTGTGAGAGTTTGTGAGGTCTATGAGAGTTTGTTGATAAATCATAAAGAAGAAAAACAACAATTGATAAATCATAAACAAGAACAACAACATGGCGGAAAAGGCATAATAGCCAACACTACATTATTCATTCCAATGTTATATATTTATAATACAATGGGTGATGCCACCTCATAGAGAGATTTTCTCTAGATCCTAAAATCATGCATGATGACTAGGTTAGGCAATCTTAACTAACTCATTAGTCATCACTTGAGGATATATTACTAATATCCTAAATGAATAATACAAATATAGGTGACAATTTTGACTTAGTGATTGGTAAAGGTAAGCCATAGGCTAACAATCCCCCCCTCAATCACAAGTCTGATCAATAATACCAGCAATAAAGCATAAACTAGTATCAATTCCAAGTCTTCATATTGAAACTCCTGAGATGAGCCTCAATGAAGAACTGCCTGAAAAACTGCCAATCTAGATGTTGAACATGTTCATTTGAAATGAACTAGAAGAGAGCTGAGATATGGAAGTGAATAGCTACAATATCTGAACATTTCCTGATTGCTTGGCAATTTGATCTTTTTGCCAAGTATTTTAGCTAGAAGAATCTGATGTCTTCTACTAATTGGTGAACATGTAGTATCACCACTCTATTATCAGTGTATCACTGAAAGTGCTCTCTGAATATGTGGTTTGGGATAACCATTGACCAATTGATACCATGTATCTGATGGTTTTTGGATAACCACTAACCAATATTGACACTTTTAGGTGTCCATCAACATCCCAATGTATAATGTGTATGATTCAATTGCAAGTCGTTGAACCATAATCCTGTCAAAGCCTGTCATCTCTGGAAAATCTCACAATGTAATCATGTGAGCCAGGATGCATGCAAATTGTTTACTTAATGTAAAATCCAATCTGATGAGATCAAACCAAGAGAAGTGAATCAACTTCTAGTCTAACACATCCCTGAAAAATGCCTGACAACTCAATCAAATGCCAAGATGAAATGCAGAAGGATCCTCTTGTCCTTTGCTAGGTCAAATGACCATCTATGTAAACCAAATGTTCACATCATTGCTCTCAAAATCAAAATCTATATGATTCAACTTAAACTTATTGAACCATAATTTTGTTAAAGTATTTCATCTACAGACCGCAGTTGCCCATTTGGAAAATTTCATGCCCATCTGGCATAATTGATGTTTGTTGTTTTCGAAACTTTCTGTCTGACAACCATCTTCAATTCCATCATCAATTCCCCCCTTTGTCAGCTAAAAGGAGAGACCACAAGTGGTTTCATGAACCATCATCACTGGAATTTTGAACTCCCCCCCTTAAGGTGCATGAGAGTCACATCATTGTACTCCCCCATTCTAGTCTCAAGAGAGTACCATACTTGTTTCATTTGAGTACAGCACAAAGTGGGAATGAAAAAAAAACCACATGTTATCTCATCCCATGATGACCATGCTCAAAAGCTACGCCATAAGGGGACCACTTATGTGAGGTGCAAAAATGTTATGTGATACAAGATTGGTCTTTACTCAAGATTGAATTCTTTGGTAAGAATTATATAATCGCTTGGTTGTTGATGACCACCGCCAAGGATCAATCCACTCATAGTGAATATTCAATCTTGCAGGTTTCTTCAGTGTTGAACATTTGTCTGAAGAATGGTTATGCTTGCCACAATGCTGGCAAGGATGGAGATCAAAACACTGATTCTCCTTGTGACCAACTCGATTACAATGTTGGCACTTATCATTCTGATGCTAAACTTGAATAGGTGAAGTTGAATCTTCTTGAAGGAATCCAGTGCTTTGGAACTTGATTGGTCTGGAATAATCAGGAATATGAAAGGTAACCTCCTTGTCATATCCAAGTCCTGTTCTATTCTTGTTGTAGATGATTTCTTCCAAAGGTCTGATGATGGGCTTGGAAAAAGTATTCTGAACCTGTTTCTTTGAAATCCATGGAAGTGGATTTACTGCATGTTGATGCATCATTGAAAGGTTTTCTTCACTGAAATCAAAAGAAAACTCTTGAATTGTAGGTTCATGAATAGATTCAACTTCGTCTGAAATTGATTCTGAAGTTGTATCACTATGTTGTTCCTTCACTGATTGTTGATCAAAATCATCGTCATCATCAGCATCATCATCATCAACATCATAGAGAGGGTCGTGTTGAACAAAAACTAGTTCAAAAAACTTCACTGGCTGTTGATTTTTGAGATCTATCAACTCATCATTCAATAGCTTGGATAGAGATTGAAGAAGTCTAACTTTAGCTTGCATCACTTGCAAACACGTTAGCACTGATTGAAGAGTTTATTTGTTCAATGTCACTGTGTTGTCTTCAGTGGTGTTTATTAGAGTGTTCAGTAACTCTAATAATTCTAGATTTCGAGCCGTTTAAAAACACTAAATGAGGTCTCCTTGTGCAGGTAGATCCTGATTACAATTTGACTCGACAGAAGAAGGTTTATTTACAACTCGCTCACTTGAATTTCACGCTCGCTTTCTATTCACACTCACTTGAACTTGCCTTGCTTGAGCTTCTTGTTCACTTTCTCTTCTCACTCGCTTGAATTTGTTTCTCACTCACTTGAACTTTTCTTTCTTTCTTCCAAGAAGTTGAGGATGTCGATTACCACCGAAAATGCATCCAAAACTTGATGTTTACAATGATTTGAGTTTTAACACTCAACCTTGTCAGTTATGACTCAAAATGACTCTAGGGTGTCAGGCTCAGTCGAAAATGCACCTTATGACAAATTCAATTCAACTCAACTTGATTTTATTCTTACTATTGCAAGTACAATTCAACTTGATCAAGTGATCTTACAACAAATATTTTTGCAAGTTACAATTGAATTACAAATGCACCATGATGAGTTGAGTTTGAATGCTTTGATTTGTCCATTGTTGATGTGGTTGACGACTTCAATGCTTGATAATTATCTTTATAGATGCTTGATCATAAGTTCTTTGATTACTTGTACTTTACTGGCGTTAATTGTTTGCTTGAATTAACTTGCTTGGAAGGCCATGTGTGTATAGCCGTATGAAAAATTGTAAGTGTACTTATGTCAAAAACTAGACATAAAACATTACATAAAGAAACCATGAAAACATTTGCCACCGCACATAATGACAATGTCCTTAGACCCCCTTATTCAATTTCGGGATAGGCCTAGGATGAGAGCAACCGCAAAAAAAAAAATGAACTTTTATTATTCGAGATGTTACATGAAGCTTTAAACTAAGCTTCTTTTCACCTCATTCTACAAAATTTCTCCATGCAATGTCTACTAGCAATCTTTTACAAATGCCATCATTTCTTGAAAAGGCCCAAATCCTTAATACAAAACACATCCCTTTGAAAACACCTCCCTTTGAAGTGAAAAAACTTCACTTTAATCTCTTATAACTCACTTGTTTATGGAGGACTGTGTGTAGGCTTGAAGAGGATGCAGCCGATAGCTTGCAAAAGATCCGCTTGGAGGTAGAGTGTTCGAATCTGAATAATTTCCTCATCACACAATGAGTGCCAAAGTTTGATCAATTTCAATATCAAGCCACAAGGATCGTGGAGGAGATCCATCAAATTGCATCTAAGAGTCATCCAACCAATACTATCTTCATGTAGGATGCTTGGTGGCTATGGCTTCTGGCCATTGCCATTGATGGTGAACAACGAAATACGAGCTTGCTTGTACAACCATGGTGGAGTGAAGGCATCTGCTGCTTCTGAGGTTGCCAGTCGAGATGGGATATGCAGATCGTGCCAAATCTAATTAAAGGAACTCCCCCCCTTCAGATCGCACCAGATCGCGCCAGATTTATCCATGTTTCCGCTGCGTCTCAGATCTGATTAAAGGAACTCCCCCCTTCATATCACACCAGATCGTGCCAAATCTATCCATGCTTCTGCTACGTCTCAGATCGAATTCTTCTTAGCCAAAGATCTACGATTTGTCCAACGCTGGTTTTAATTGTAATTCTTGTTCCTCTACTGAAAGAAAATGCCGCACCTTTAATTATATGGATAGAGAGATAGGATCTTTCCAACATGCCGATTCCAAAAGATGTGAAGCCATAAAATTGATAAGTAGTGGCTCTTGTATTCTCCACGGTGAAGCCAATTCAATTTCGGGCCATCATACCCTGCAATTGATGAGAAGGACCAGTGCGCGAGCGTATGTTGTAAAAACTCTCTGCCTTCATGTCGATGTCTAGACGATGGGCCAGACACAGTAGAGCGATGACTCGGGAACAAATTACTCACCGTCCGATAGGAGGACAAGAGACGGTTGGCTAGCCATATCGAAGAACAACAACAAGAAGAACCTACGTATGAGGTATGTGAGGTCTATGAGGTCTGTGAGCTTTTGTGAGGTCTATGAGCACAGAGGTGTGAGATTTTAGGGTAGAGGTCATGAGCGCAAAGGTCTGTGAGCATTTGGCGCATAGGTCATGAGCGCAGTGGTGTGAATTTTTGGCGTAGAGGTCTTGTGAGCATTTGGGTGCAGTGGTCGTGTTGGTGCAGAGGCTGTTTTGGCGAGCTGGCGGCGAGTTTCAGGTATTTCTCTATGTTTTCGTTTTAGTTTTTAATTTTAGATTTTTATTTGTATTTTAGTTTTAGATTTAGGTTTAGTTTTTTATTTTAATTTTAGCTTTATTTTTATTTTAATTTTAATTTTAGTTTTATTTTTCATTTTCTGCCAAATTTAATTTAGTTTTTTAAATTAAAATTTAATTAATTAGGAGGTTGAGCAGGGCAATGCCATGGGCACGCCAACTTCCTAGCCATAGGGCTAGGCTCTCGTGGCCAATTCATAGTCCAGTGGACTGTGACTTGGCCACGAGGGTCTAGCCCTGTGGCCAAACAATTGGGTGCCCACGGCGTTGCCCTGTTCAAATTAGATTTAGTTTTAGTTTTTTATTTTAATTTTACTTTTAGTTATATTTTAAACATATTTTTAGTTAAACAGTTGGGTGCCCACGACTTTTCCCTATTCAAATTAGATTTTTTTTTAGTTTTTATTTTTATTTTACTTTTAGTTATATTTTAAACAAAGTTTTAGTTTTTATTTTTCTGCCAAATTCAATTTATTTTTTTTAAATTAAAATTTAATTAATTAGGCGTCCTTTCAGGGCAATGTCATGGGCACGCCAACTGCTTGGCCACAGGGCTAGGCCCTCACTGCCAAGTCACAGTCCACTAGACTTTGACTTGGCCGCAAGGGCCTAGCTGTGTGGCCAAGCAGTTGGGTGCCCACAACATTGCCCTGTTCAAATTAGCATGCGAACCAGAGGTCAATTGACAAAATGTCTTGCATGAAAAACCTACTTTAACATAGGTTATCATGTTCTGGTTATTTAAAAGACCATCCACCACATAAACTAGCATTTTGGTGTTAATAAAAGTTTAAAAGAATTGTAAGCATTATCTGCATCAGTCAAGTCATGCTGATAAATCATGATGGTGCACTAACAAGAATCTACATTGGCTACCATTTGACATAACCCATGAAAAGGAGTTCCCCAGGTCTAAACTATGCTCTGGAACAACAAACGAAGTAGCCATCAAATACCCATGCCACAGTAAAGGCCTCACCAAGATCTAGCTAACTTCTGAAACAGAAATCAATCTTTTATCAGTAGTTGATCTTGCTTCAACAGCTAAAAGAATTATCTATGTTTTGGCCTTCTTCTTTCTTGGCTTATTAATAAATGAATATTCCATAAACATTGATCTGGAACAGCAAACGAAGTAGCCATCACATACACATGTCACTGTAAAGGCCTCACCAAGATCTAGCTAACTTCTGAAACAGAAATCAAGCATCTATCAGTAATTGAACTCCAACAAAATTCCTATAAAATAAAAAAATTAATTTCAACTAAAAAGAAGACCATAAATTCTAACAAAATTCCTATAAAATTAAAAAAATAATTTATCTTGTAAACTTTTTAACTTCGAGAAACTTCCACACCCTTTTTAACATCCATTCAACAAATTTTATCACTTGCATAATTGCATTAATATGTCATCATAGTTCAAACAATGGACATTTCCAACTCGCACCAATGAAGCGATGGTGTCTTACTCAAACGAATTTTCAATAGCTTGTTGAAATTGATATGATGATGTCCTATTCAAACGAATTTTCAAAAGCGTGTGGAGGTTGATGTTGATATGCTTGGAAAACCAATGTAGATATCATTGTATATATACAGTATGAAAACATTGGGTTAGATGAAGACATTGGTGGTTTGTTTAGATGAAATACTAAAAATATTGACATTATTTTTACAAAAAGTACATTTAAGTTGATGTTTAAGGCATTTATTTTAAAAGTACTTTGATGTTTTTTTTATAAATTTTTATATTATTATATAAATATTAATAATATGTAACTTTTTAAAATTGATTGCATACATTGGCATTGGTCTTAACTATTATATACAAATTTTTTTATATACATTTTTAAAACAATGTGATTATACTTAAATTTACAAAAGATTTTATTTATGTTGGTACATTTTAATTTTGTATACATGTTTAAACCAATGTGATTATTTATACAAGATTTTGTTTATGTTGGTTTTTTTTGTTAATTTAATATACATTTTTAAAACAATGTGATTATACCTAAATTTATATAAGATTTTTTTTTGTTGTTGTTTTTTTGTTATAGATTGTCACATCATTAATATTTGTTAATTATATGTGACTTTGTAAAATGTATTACATACATTGGCATTTGTCTCAATTATCATATTCATTTTAATTTTATATACATTTTTAAAATAATGGGATTATACCTAAATTTATACAGATTTTATTTTTGT
>ML815497.1:69177-90417 GCA_009831015.1 Picea engelmannii
ATATTTGTTAATTATATGTGACTTTGTAAAATGTATTACATACATTGGCATTTGTCTCAATTATCATATTCATTTTAATTTTATATACATTTTTAAAATAATGGGATTATACCTAAATTTATACAGATTTTATTTTTGTTGGATTTTAAATAACATCACGTTTCGTTAATATATTTTTAATTATTATTAGGTCAAGTATTATAGTTTTCACGTGTTTTGACTTTTTATGAGTGCATTTAATTTTGTATATGTTTTTCATGGTTTTTTAAAAATAGTTATTTATTTTAATTGCAAATTGTGTTTTTAATTTATAGTTTTTTATTGGCTTAGAGAATAATTATGAGATTTAATATCCTGGTGGAAGACTTTTGACTTTTTCTGTGTGCATTTAATTTTGTATATGTTTTTCATGGTTTTTTAAAAATAGTTATTTATTTTTATTGCAAACTGTGTTTTTAATTTTTTTAATTTATAGTTTTTTATTGGCTTAGAGAATAATTATGAGATTTAATATCCTAGTGGAAGACTGTATGTTTGAAGTATTTATCAAAGTCCAAAAAATATTTAAAAAACTAAAATTAAATAACTATCATTACAATGCTTCCACTTATTAATGGGTCCGACGTGCCATACTAAATTCTTATTAATTGGTTTGACCTGAAATTCAGATCACACTTGTCATGACCTTTCATTTCTGCATTTCATCGCTACCTCTCACCACTATCCCTGGATCCTCAAACATGTTATAACATGTAACTTCCTCCTCTAAGTGCCATAACTTCCTCATAGTATTTGTTTCCAATAGCATGACCAATTTCTCATATAAATGAATCCAACGAAGTATGGAACCAGTAAAGTGAACAGTAACACAAGACTAAATATTTCAAGCCAATATATATTCAAGATCATTTGAAGTGAGAGATGTATATTGCACCACTTTAACAACAACTACTATAGCATTGGGATCTAGAGATGGATTTGTTGGGAAAGAGTGTTTTTAGATGGAGCATTAGGATCTCATGCATTGGTAGTTATATGTTAGTGATTATTTGAAGTTATATCTCTCCATGCATGGAGTATTTGAAGTTTCAACTTTCACCAGCAATTTGGACTACTTCATTAACTGTTGTAGTTAGCATGAGTTGTGGATGCTTCTCAAGCATAAGTTTCTCCTAGTAGTGATTTTAGTATAGTTCATGATAAGTATAGATTTTTATTTACAAATATTCTCTTATGTTAGACAAAGACATTGTGTTCCCCCAAAAGTAGTAAATTTTCTTCTTCCTTACTATACCAAGATTTTCTCGGCTAGGAATGTTTCCAACTAGTATACATCCCAGATACTTCATATGAGTCATTGCTAAGGGAATACTTAGATGCAATGACCTTGGGATGGAATTACATATAATTATTCATCAAATGATGCTAAAGGAGAGCACCTTACATGAATCCAAGGTCGCATGGGCCCTTGATTTCTTCCCCTCAATTTTATTTACCTAATCTAGCTCTACTCTTGAGGGTGTGGATTATCATAGTGGTGGGATTTGTGAGCAATGGAAATTTGATTACCGATGTGACATTGATTTATTTTCCACTATTTATCCCACCCATAACCCAAGGCCTTTAGACCTTGGAGAGAAAAACAAAATCAAACTGAACTATAGCTTGGATTCAATAATATCTTTTTAGTCCATTAACTAGCATGAGTAATAGTTAACACTGAGATAATGGGGGAAATCCCCTATATCTATTCATCCATTCCCCCCATTTGGTTCTGGGGAATGGACGCCCCTTGGCTAAGGACCTATAGGTTGACAACATAAATTGAAATCCAAAATATTTATCTTTACATTCTCATCTATGGATTCTTAATTTAACTAGTGTGAACATCATATAATACAACTATGGGTATAGTTCCTACTTGTATTACATAAAGTTCAATGGTGCATTGAAGCCCAAGCACCTTGAAAATATCATGTAGCTATAAGGCTTAGGATAGAGGTCATTTTGGAGAAGAAAAAATGGAAAATCAATATAATCCAGTGATCTCTAGCCTAAAATGACCCTAAAATATTTTATTGAATGATGGTTTTGATGCATCCTTGGGATCGAGAAATATGCATCACCCAAACAAAAAAAGAATAATATTTCTATTATGAAAATAGGAATCAAGCATCATTCAATAATTGATCTTGCTCCAACTGCTAAACGAATCATCTAGCTAAGCACAAAAATGAATTCAATGTCATGACTGGGGATTCCTTTTCATAGTTGATTGCTTGCTACATTTATGGAATGTTCATTTACTTATAAGCCAAGAAAGCAGAAGGCCAAAACATCCCGTTGAGTGAGATTTCAATCTTACACTGACATAACTTCTCTTTTCAAACTTTCAAGTTGTCATTTAACAAAACATAAGATCATATAGAGCACACATTTAAATTTTTAAATGTCACATGTCACATACCATCTCAACACATTTAAATCACCTATAATTGCATCCTTTCTCAATTGTAATCTTCAAACTTCTACCTCCCTCTCTCAATCTCTAAGAGATAGTTACAATTGTTCCTCTTCTTTACATGCCACTTGAACAATCAATTCAACTTCTACATGTCATTTGATGCCCACTTCCTAATGAAAATAAATTGGTTCAATAGTTCTTGTAGATGCATCATACACATGTTTCTTTTGATCTTGTAATATCTTGTACATTTTGTCAATTCATTGAGGTTAATATATGCACCCTCAAAGAAACCATTAGGATAGATCTATTCCATGGTAACGTTGAGTGCTATTCTACCAATAATCTCAATCAACTTAGTTCTCAATCATTCAACTACTCATAGACCATACTACATGAAGAATTGACCAATAAACATTCTTAGAACCTTTTAGGTTTTTGTTGACATGTTCTAGAAACACGCATCCATTATTTCCATTATTTTTCCATCAATGTGATCTTCAAGTCAATTATGCATAGTTCAGTAAATGTATTACTTCCATATTAGGTCGATTCTCTCCTAGTGGAACTTCCCAACAAAACTTCATACTTAGTCGCACTCTGACCCAATTGACTATTTGACTTCTTACATGATTCCTTATGATTCCTAGGAAATGTTTAATTTCTCTACTTAAATTCCTTTAATATCATGATTGATCTCCACATATTTGTGTTTCCATCATGCACTTGTGGAGAAAATATACTTGTATATCAAAATTTACAAAGATGTATTTCAATAAAGATTAGTAATTGATAATGAAAATTGTTTTACAAAATAAATGACTTCTCAAAATACAATTCAAAGGGAGAGTCAAGTAATAAGTTGTGAATTTTAATTGGATATGTTAATTGGGTCTAGTTCAAGTGTCAGAGAGGACAATTTCATCTCTACCCCACCTAGGACCAAACTGCACTTTTGACATGTTTTCTTTTCATGAGAAGACTATTGATTAGGACTCTTCATGAGTTATATTCTTATTGGGGATGGAAAGGTAACAACAATCTCATTGTAGCACATATCTGTGTGTGTAACCTCTAACCAAAACTTTGGTTGGTAACCTACCAAAAGTACTCAATTGTTAACCTAGTGGAAATTTGTTGGTAACCAAGAGAGAATCTATTTGTCTCTCTCTCTCTCTATACCCCCAACTCTGTCCACTCGCCGCTCTTTGTTCTACTATTTTTCTTGCATTATGAAGTAATTATTTTGTTAGTTAATGTTTACAATCCATATAGTTTATGAGTTTCACCTTTCCATACTAATTTCAAGAATCTATTTTGAATATTTTTGACACAAGCACATAGATACATTAACCATTGAACACATAATAACATATACATTCCATTGACTAGTAAGGCATAAAGTTCCATTTGAAGCTCTATTTTTACTAGTTTTGTAGATACCTTATGACACTTTCCTATATCCCTTGGATTTATCCATCATTTGAGATCTTTGGTAGTATATACAAATTTATTTACTTTTTTTTAGGGATGT
The DNA here is from genome assembly GCA_009831015.1 of Picea engelmannii. Classification (NCBI taxonomy): domain Eukaryota; kingdom Viridiplantae; phylum Streptophyta; class Pinopsida; order Pinales; family Pinaceae; genus Picea; species Picea engelmannii. The sequence continues at coordinate 73,176 of ML815497.1, forward strand.
TGATATTTACAAAATTTTGTGTGTTGGTGTAATTTACTAGTATTGTGGCATTGTTGCTCTTTAAATGAAAAGGAAAAGAGCTGAAAATAATCGTGCAAAAAGGTAGAATTCATTTTGTTATCAAATATAAAAAATCATGAGTAAGATGGAATTGAATTGCAAAGAGTGAATATGTCATTGTACTTAACAAAGAATAATCTACTGTATATATGGAACAATTATTTATTGAGTGCATCGTATTTTTGAACACAATTTCATAGTGTACAAGAAATATTCATTGCCAAGAGTCATTTATATTTGGACTAGGTTGACAAAACACATATTGAAACCATCTAGTGAGACCTAATGATAATGGGTAAGTAAATCTCCCCCTATGGTTCACATGTCCTACATATTGTCACGAGTCTTGGTCACATCTGTTGGCAAATATTTAATAGACAGTTAACAGACAATGAAAGCTTGTCATTGATGGAAACAGTGAATATGACATGAGAATAACAAGTTTGTAATCGACAGGCAAACAGAAGATAAGTTCAGAGAGGTGACTGATCGAAAGCAGCGAATGATCGAAGGCAGTGAATGAGCGAAAGTTTGAGAAGAATCTCTTGAGAAGAAGAATCTTTGATTGTTGAAGAGGGAGACAGATCTCAACCGTTAGAGCCGAGCACAAGGTTCGACCACCGTAGGATCGAGGAGAACCTGCACGGTCTTTAAAGTGAAAGGATAAGAGAGCGTAATCGCAATATGAAAAATCACAATGAAATCTGAGCCGTCAGATCAAGCTTTGATCTGGACTGTTAATTCTATTCAATATCGGAGTTTCAGGGATCGCGTGTTGGAGATGTCAAATAAACAATACAATAGGAACCCCAAAATCGTGATATACGAATTCGTGATTTAATCGCAGCCGTTAAGTTAAGAAGTGATCTGGACCGTTGATTTTCTTCATAGAGTATCGGGGATCAGGACTTTGAAGTGACAAAAACACTTGACAACAAGAATGTCAAAATCGCGATATGCGATATGGCGATTCAATCACAGCCATTAAAACAAGCTTGGATCTGGACCGTAGATGTAACTCCATATCAGAGTTTTGGGGATCGCGACATCAAGAGGAATAGAAAACAAGGCAACAAGGATGCCGAAATCACGATATGTGATATCACAATTCAATCGTAGTCATTGAATCGAGAATGAATCTAGACTGTTGATTATAACTCGTGTCAGAGTTTCACGAATCGCGATATCAAGAAGAAAAGAAACAAATGCAACAAGAATCCCGATTTCACGATATGCGATATCGCGATCCAATCATAGTCATTGAAACAAGTTCATATCTGGACCGTTGGTTCAACTCCATGTCGAAGTTTCATGAATCGCAATATGGAGAGACAAAAGAAACAAAGCAACTTGTATTACGAATTTGCAATATGTGCAATCACGAAAGTGCCTTATGCATAAGGTTGTGGTCACAACACTTGGTCACGGGAAGAGAAGGAGTCAGTCCAGATAAGCTCCATTTCGGAGTTTCGGAGATCGCGACATGAAGTGTCAAGACATTTGGGCACAGGAATGCCGAAATGCCGAAACCTGACTTAAAAAGGAAAGAATAATAAAGGTCATCCAACGGTGTGGATAAAACTTGAATGTGATCATAGGGTTACTGTTCTCTCTCACAGATTAACTTTTCAGTTACAAATCTGTTAGTGAAATGGACTCATGATTTCCAATCAGTTGGCGTTTCAGTTACTTAGATAGTTGTCGTCATTTTGCCTAAGGAGTGGGGAAGTTGAACCATCGTGTTGGCATGTATAAGAGAAGATGAAACAGACTGTGTCTGGTTGGTCATTCTGGAAGTGAAAAAGAATGAAACTGTAAGAATAAATAAGAAGAGGATGTGAAGGAGGATATTGAGCATATGTGAAGTGTGAGATGAAATGCAGATTAGAATAACAGAACGAGTTGAAGAAGAGAAGAATGAGAGCACGGGTTGATGCAGAGCATACCTACTGAATAGACAGAGAAAGATAAGAGCAACAGAACAGTGTGCAGAAGACCAGATTTACAGAACAAAGAAAGATTGGTAAGAACTGATTTATCTATAAAGTTGAATGTTTATTTATCCATTTATATTCTAGGGAGGTTGGGAGGTGCTCGGGAGGACTGTTGTCCTCAGAGGTTCTAGTGGGAGCTTGAACACAGGAAGTTGTAGCTTCCATTTGGTTGTAGCCAGAGAAAATAGGGTGGCAGGGTGGTGCTAGGGAGAGCAAGTGTTCTCTGTTATACAGGTTGGAGCCTGTGTAACGGGAATTTGGTGCTTCCATCCAGTTGGTACTGGAACATTCAGGAAGTTGGTGCTTCCATCCAGTTGGTGCTAGAACATTCAGGAAGTTGGTGCTTCCATCCAGTTGGTGCTGGAATATTCAGGGAGTTGGTGCTTCCTTCTAGTGGGTGCTAGAGAAATCAGAGAATTGGTGCTCTCAAACAAGTTGCAGCTTGTAAAACAGAGGTTGAAGCCTCACATTGAGTTGGTGCTCAATTATAGATGATGTACAGAACTTAAAAGACTGCTTGTCATTTCGAATAAGAAGAGGTTTTCTCCCTTTATGGGTTTCCTCATGAAAAATCTGTCTCTGTGTATACTTTATGTATGACTGTTGTTCTTTACCTTTACTGTCCATCTGCTGTATATTGTTGATGACCACATGAAGAAAGATTAATAATGTTTTAACAGACTTAAAATTGTTTAAGCTCACATACAATTGATTCACCCCCCCCTCTCAGTTGTATTAATAATTTCAACAACATCTCTGTGTAAGACATGAGTGACCTACTTGTTTAGTAAATTGCTCAAAAAGGAACCAGTCTCCCACTTTGGTGGTCTTTTCCAATGTCTTCCACTTTGATGGTCTTTTCCCTACCTTCTAGTTAACAAAAACTCTTCATAAGTAAATTGATATTTCATTGAATTTCTATTTAATAGTATTTTTAATGGTATATCTATGTTCTGTAGAGTGATATCCTTCTCCATTCTCAAATGATTTAACCAAGAATTGGCATATTTATGCCAACCCCCATTAAACAATAGGTAGCAAATTTTCTTTAACGTTATTAGTCTCTTGTGTTTGTACATTAGGTACCTAGTTATAGTCATTCTTTTAATGGGGAAATAACTAATTATATGGGGAAATAACTAATTACATTAATGGTTCTATAAATGTAATTGAGTATCATAAATATGTCATGTTAATGCACATAATTGAGAAAGGGTTAGTTCCATTTAGAAGTTAGAAGTGGGTATCTTGGTGATCCATCACTAGAATTTGCTAGAATCGCGCAAATCCAACCATGTGTAAGATGTGAAGGAACTTCTCTTTAAATAGAGAGTTTCTAGATCAACCTTTTACAATATATGGGAATGGGTTCAAACATTCTAAAGCAAGTAAACCCCATCGACGGGGACGGCTCCATAATACATATATGGGAACGAGTTCAAACATTCTAAAGCAAGTAAACCCCATCGAATGAACTTCATTAAAATATATTTTACTTGTCTTAACATGTGAGCCATTTCCAATCACAAGATGGAATGAGAATTTGATATCATATTTAGCTGCCCTAATATTATGCTTTCTTTAAAAAAGATTAGTCTCATCCAAATGTTAGAAGGGGGCATGCTTAGAAGGATATATGATGATGGATATATTAGTAGGATCAGGTACTCAAAGATGCCTCATAAATATGCCTAGTAGTGAGCATGCCTAAGTTAGGATTAGTTTCATCCCTTGCGCCTAAGGATACCTCACTTATTGACTTGAAAATATAACTTGTATTATATAAAATGCATGTCCCTAAAAGATTAAGTCTCCTCTATCCTATATTAAAATTAGGGTGCACGCCAAGCGATTCTTGGTTCTTTCACTCTTATACAAATTTAGGTTATAACATACTTGGGCATAAATTTCCAAGTGATTCCCTCATTCATATCCTAATTAGATTGGAATTCCCCACGAACATACTTTTGGGTATTAATGGGGGTGTCATAATTTGTAAGTACTTCTCTTACTCTTATTCAAATAGGTGCACCACAAGTGGTTCCCTTGTTATTATATTAATTCTTGTTTAAATCCCAAGAACATAATTTTAGAACTAACTAAGATGCAAATTCATTAAGTTGTTGTCTCACTCCTATATATGTAAATTAAGGTGTGCCCCAAGCATGTATTTTACTTCTATACTAATTAGGGTGAAATTCCCCAATGACATAATTTTGGGTATCGATAGGGGTATAAGTTACCAAATGGTTCTTTCACTTCCATACAAATTAGTAGTTCCCTAAATCCTATACTAATTAGGTTGTAAGTATCAAAAATATACTTTTAGGTACTAATTGGGGTGCAGTTCCTAAGTGAGTTTTTTATACATAGTATTATAAATATCATAATTGAAAATATGTTTGAAGATAGTCAAAACTTGAGTTATCAAAATATGGAATGTACTTTCAATGAAAAATTAAAATTTTTGGAATGTACACATGTGCCAAGTTTGTTTAAAAACAACGTAATCGTATTCCATCTTCAATTATTCGTTCATGATCGACTTTGGACATTTTCCATTTTCAATTTTTTTAGTTTATTGTATTGAACTTCTATTAACTTTATGCATGCTGCACATACCAAATGACTATATTGACAACTCGTGACATCTGAATGGTAGTCTTGAAAGTGAACATGAGTATCTCTTTGATGGGTTTGTTGAAAAAAATATCCTTTCAATACAATGGATCCTCTTTCATATATAAAATCGTTATCATCAAAATATTCTAATAGCCTCATCTTTTGTTCCATCCATCACATCAAATAATATTTCACGTTTTCAGTGTTGTCTACAGGTGAAACCATGGAAAAAACATCTCCTACAAATAATTGGATATATTGGACAATAAATAATTCATGTTAGATTATCACACAAGTATGTATCTACAAGTTATTTGAAAAAAGTTAATCATAAAAATTTTACCTACTCTAACAAGATCAAAAACTTTATCGCCATCAACTGACACTATAGTTTCATTTGATTCCATCTCCTCTAAGCTTGCAAGTGGCATTTTCCCTTTTACATTAAGTTCAGTATGTCTCCAAGCTTTAACATATCCTGCATTTTCGTTCTCACAAATATCTATGGATTTTGTGCCCTCTATGCAAACTGAACAAAAACAAGATTCATTTCGTCTATCAAATGCAAACCCATTTTGAAAACATTTTGTTTTAACTGAATGTATTTTTCTTGTCCCAGGTATTGTACTGGCATCATATGGGATTGATCTATTTACATCAACATACCAAAAAAACTTGCACAAGACAACTTGTTAACTTGAAATCTCTCAAGAAAATAATTGAAGATTGAATATAAATTTGAACACGTGACGCAGATGTTACCACACTGACGCCCACGCGCCAATCGACACATCCACTTCCACCAGGACCTTCTTCTCCTTAGGCCCAAAGAGCTAAAATGATATTCAACTCCCTTGCTGGAAGTTTTCTGTACCCACAGAATGCTCGCGGTGATCTCCCTTTATCCTATCAAGAAATCGGACCTCGCGTGGTCACGAGTCCTGCGCTCGGGTCTCACAATTTCTGAAACCCGATGAAATATTCACTCTACGCCTTCTTGGATTCTATCGGGAATTATCCCGTCATGAAATCGGCCTTTGCGAGGTAGTGAATTTCTCACCTCAAGGATTCCCGATCCCCGATCCGCGAAAATCGCTGTCGGGAAATCGCGTGTCAAAATTTCACGATTCCCGTTGTCAATATACACAGGACCTCCAAACCTCTGAACCCTGATGCGTGACAGCACTTGTCCCTTATCACACCTTCTGGGCCCACAACTCTGACTGTTGGGATATCGCATTTCGTGATATCGCGATTCCTGGGGTGATGGTTCCTCTATCCTCAGAAACCCCGAAATGCCGAACTCTGATTCCACTGGATCCTCGGACATGCGTCCTGCGGACCAATGGCTTCGATCGCGTTGGGAAATCGCTAATCGCGATTTCAACGTGCCAAGTCCCTATCTCCGGAATCCCAATTCTCTGATTCATGATCCTTGGGATCTCTTTCCATGCACCCCTACTACAATCAACGGTTGAGATCCTTTCGGGAAATCGTTGGTCGTGATTTTAGGCACGAGACTCTTGTCTCTGGAACTCTGATCCTCCGATGAGCCGAGTCCCAATGACTCTCGAGCTCCTCCCCTGCACGCTAAGTCTTAACCCGTGCGCAACTTCCACAGATCTGACGGCGGACGGGATTTCGTTGTTTTCCTCGATGAATACTGACCGTCAATTCCTACTCCCTGAGATTTCTCTGAAGTGGCTAAGTATTTCTACCGAGACTTGTTCTCCAAGCCTGCGCCTACAACTCTGCGTGACCCTTCCTTGATCAACCCTCCTGTATTCTCTTTCACAATATTACGAAGGTGCTAAACCTCCTGAGCTTTTCCACTCTGACTCCTTCAGATGGATTTGTGCGCACTCCTCGCGCTCGACGTTCAACAAATTCAAGTGTTGAAAATTCAGAATTTGTGCAACTCCAACAACAACAGTCTCTAAATTCCTTTGCTCATATTAACAACTGATACTTCTTCTTCCTCCAACCTGTACACTCCTTGCACAGTTGTAACGACCCACTTCCACTTCTGGGCAACCAAGAACAAAATTTAAACCATCGAGCCTCATCAACGCACTCCTTGCGGATGAATTCGACTGCACTCTTTGTAGGAATCTCCTAGCTCAGATAGAGAAACAATTGAAACTCATTCCCTCTCTCATTCAGATTTCAGTTTCAAACCCTAAAATCACATGCATAGCATATACAAACAAAATGCATAACCAGAAGCAAACATTCATGAGAACATAAACAATATACAAAGAGAAACAACACCAGACATGAGTTTGAATCAAAGACCCTCTTCTATTAATTCAAATCTGTACATGAGTGTTCTTAATACAATTCTCTGCTTACTCTTCTCTTCTGAATGCTTCTGAATAATATTACAATGTACAAACGAGGGTGTCTATATCCATTTTCCCTTTCGAACTCTAAAACTGTCTAATCTGGAAATAAAATCCTACCTACCTGCATTAAATCTACTAAATGCCTCCTATCTACTTCAGACAAGAGTGTAAGGCTCGAGATCTGATACAATACAACAGGCACTCCTTCATAAATGTTTCATTGAAGGATATGGTGCTTCATCTTTAATGAAAATTCAAAAAGTTATCAAGCTTATATGTCATGTGTTTAAAAACACATGTGTTGGCTCCACGCTGGCTTTGGTAGTCGTGATGCTCCTGCATCATACTCCCCTGCTTGAAAGATTTCATGGGCTCTTGTCCATGAGCTTCTGCATGGTCTATCCATGCTTCTGAATCACTGCTTCTGTCTCCCAGCTGGCATCTTCCACTGGATGATTCTTCCATTTCACCAGATACTCATGGTACTTCTTTCGCCTGGTCTTCTTGCTCACTCTCTTATCAAGTATACGCTCCATCTGTGGCTTTTCTGCAATCGACATCTGCTTCTGCCACTGAAACTCTAGTTGTTCATCACTTCCAGCTCCTACTTCCTCAGCCTTATAGGGATATAAGTCTGAGACATTGAATGTCGGAGATATTCCAATCTCATTCGGTAATTCAATCTCATAAGCATTTTCTCCCAATTTCTTTAGGACTCTGCATGGCCCAATTTTCTTCATTTTCATCTTGTTATATGTTCCCCTTGGGAACCTTTCTTTCCTCAGGTGTGCCAGAACCAGATCGCCAACCTCAAATTGAAGTTGTCTCCGATGTTGATCCGCTCTGCGCTTGTACTCATGGTTCGATTCTGTCAGTGGTTGCTTCACCCTGCTGTGAAGTTCCCTCATCACCTCAGCGAATTCTTCAACGCTTGCGCTCTGATTCATTGTTTGTTCCGAATCCCTCAGCTCCGAAACACCTTTCAGCTGTCTGTTGTATACTATTTCAAATGGAATTTTCCCTGTGCTTCGATTCACTGAATCATTGTAAGAAAATTCTGTCTGTGGCAATACACTATCCCAACTGCTATGGTGCTCTGTCACCAAGCTCCTCAGCAAGTCCCCTAGACTTTTGTTGACCACTTATGTATGTCCATCTGTCTGTGGATGATAGGCAGAACTAAACATTAAGTTAGTTCCCATATTCTTCCAGAGTGTCCTCCAGAAATGTCCAATAAATTTGGTATCCCTGTCCGAAACTATGCTTTTCGGCAATCCATGAAGTCTAACAACCTCTTTGAAAAATAAATTTGCGATGTGAGTTGCATCGCTGGTCTTCTGAAATGAAATAAAATGTGCCATCTTTGAAAACCTGTCAACCACCACAAAGATTGAATCATGTGCTCTTTGCGTCCTCAGCAATCCTAGTACGAAATCCATGTTGATCGCCTCCCATGGCCTTTCTGGTATGGGTAATGGCTGATAAAGACCTGCATTTTTCTTTCTGTCCTTAGAATGTTGGCAAATTCTACACCTGTCAACAAAGTTTTTGACATACGACCCAATCCTTGGCCAAAAGTATGCTTCTCTTAGCTTCGCGAATGTTTTGTCATGGCCAAAGTGCTCTGCCAAGCCTCCGTTGTGTTTTTCTTTCAACAAGTTCTCCCTCATGGAGCAATTTGGAATACACAATTGATTTCCTCTGAACAACAATCCATCTTGGATCATGTAATCTATCCACTGACTTCTGTCTCTGAGAACTGGGTTCTCAGCTTCTCCATACGCCTCTACAAAATCTGCACCTGCGTACATCTCTCGGAGATCATCAAAGCCTAAAGTCTTGACTTTGAACTCCTGCAACAACAAACATTTCCTGCTCAAAGCATCAACCACTTTGTTAGCAGTACCTGAAATATGTTTGATAATAAATGTAAAATTCTACATGTATTCTACCCATTTAACATGCCTCTGATTTAATTTCTCCTGTTGTGTTACATACTGCAATGCATGATTATCACTATATAAAATGAATTCCCTTGGAATCAAATAGTGTCTCCATTTTTTCAATGCCTGTATGATGGCATAAAATTCTTTATCGTATGTGGAGTATTTTTCCTTTGCCTCATTTAGCTTCTCGCTGAAATAAGCAATCGGTCTGTCATCCTGACTCAAGACCGCTCCTATGGCAAAACCACTCGCATCACATTTCACCTGGAACATCTTTTGGAAATCCGGCAACACCAACACCGATTGCTCTGTGATCTTATGCTTCAACAGATTGAAGATTTTCTTAGCCTCTTCAGTCCAATGAAAAGATTTATGTCTTTTCCTGATTGTTTCCATCATCGCTGCGCTGATTCCACTAAAATTTTGGATGAACTTCCTGTAGAAACTCGCCAGTCCATGAAAACTTCTCACCTCGAAAACATTTCTTGGTGATGGCCAATTCTTAATTATCTCCGCTTTACTTGGATCCATCTTCAATTCATTTTCCGATATGACAAACCCCAAGTAAATGAGTTCTATCTTCATAAATGAAGATTTCCTCACATTGATCAACAACTTCTCTTGTTGTAGCTTTCTCATTATTGCAACTAAATGCTTCAGATGTTCTTCCCTCGTTTTGCTGAAAATCAATATGTCATCTAGATAAACAATGACAAACTTACCAATGAATTCCTTCAGCACTTCATTCATTAACCTCATGAATGTACTTGGTGCATTCGTCAAAACAAACGACATGACTAGCCATTCGTATAGTCCTTCGTTGGTCTTGAAGGTTGTCTTCCATTCATCGCCTTCCCTCATGCGAATTTGATGGTATCCGCTTTTCAAATCAACCTTTGCAAAAAATTTGGCTCCACTTAAACAGTCCATCAAGTCATCCATTCTTGGCAATGGGAACCTATACCTGATGGTGATCTTGTTAATGGCTCTGGAATCTGTACACATTCTCCAGCCTCCATCTTTCTTTGGGCTGAGTACCATTGGAACGACACACGGACTTAAAATTTCCCTGATCAGTCCTTTATCTAGCAGTTCTTGCACCTGCCTTTTAACTTCTTCATTTTCCTGCGGTGTCAACCTGTATGCGGCCTTGTTTGGCAAACTAGCTTCCGATACAAGGTCTATGTGGTGACTTATGCTCCTCATTGGCAGCAACGAATGAGGTAATTTGTCTACCACAATGTCAACGAACTCTTCAAGTAGTTCCTGAATTTCTTCCAGCAAATCATCCACTCTTGTGCTGGTCAAAATGATTTTAGGTTTCCTGACCACAAAGAATTGTGGATCTTCTTTCTTCTTAACTTATGTAAGAAGATCCTTCCCACTCATGAGAAGTACCCTGTTGTTCACTTCCGGCCTTACCTCCTTATCTCTTATCGGAAGTAACATATGTGTTCTCCCATTCTTCTCCAGGGTATACGTATTCATTTTCCCATCATGAATCATGTTTCTATCATATTACCATGGTCTTCCCAGCAGTAAATGGAAAACATCCATAGGAATGACATCACATAAAATATTGTCATTATATCCCCCTATCTTGATGTCTACTAAGCATTGTTTAGTGACACTCACCTGATGTCCCTTCTGTAGCCATGAAACTTTATATGGACTCGGGTGATCAGTCATCTCCAACTCTAGTTTCTCCACCATCTCATTTGAAACGAGATTATCGGTGCTTCCGCTGTCCACGATAACTTTGCATTTCCTGTCTTTGGTCTTGCATGCAATTTTGAAAAGTTTGCTTCTTTGAGCTATGTCCTCCACCTCCTTCTTGGGTGTTAAGAGAACTTTATGCGTCATCAATGACCTTCCATATTCTGCATCTTCTGCTTCAGCATCTCGCCTCTGTGCCTCGGCGATGTGCACTTCTCCTCCATCCTTCTTTCTATCTGGACAATCAACCGCTTTGTGCCCGTTCTTCCCACATGTGTAGCATGTGATGACTCCACCTCTTCCTCTACCTCGACCTCTAGTACAAGGAAAAGTGTTTGCATCAGCATAATCTCCTCGCTGATCATTTTGTTGCCTTCTCTGTTCAGCATGTGGCCCTCGCTGTGAGGTTCCACCTCTTTCAACTTTACCCTGAGGCCTCTTCCACTCCTCCTTGGGCTTCTGGTATTTATCCTGGGCAACTAATTTACCCTTGGGCTGACTTCTACCTCTACCTCGCTGTACTGTCTTACGTCTTAGTTTTTCCTCAGCTTTCAAAGCCATCTGATACGCATCCTCCACCATTCTGATGGTTTTCATACTCATCTCGTCCTGGATATCGTATCTTAAGCCATTCATATACCTGGCTACTTTTTCATCATCGCTCTCCCGATGACCTGCTCTGATATTGAGCCTGTAAGATTCTTCGGTATACTCCTTCACCGTCATCAACTTCTGTCTCAGGTTCTGCATTCTCCTGAACAGTGTGATTTGATAATCCCTTGGGATGAACTTTGCCTTCATATTTGCAATCATTCGATCCCAACTTTTGATCTTTTGTTTACCTTTGGAACGTCTATCTTCCTGAAGCTCGTCCCACCATAAAGTTGCATGTCCTTTCAATTTCGTGACAGCATGCCTTACCTTTTTGTCCTCTTCGATATCCTCATAATCGAAGTAGGTGTCAAGAGCTCTAATCCAATCCAATAGCTCTTCTGCATCTAGACTTCCTTCATAAGTTGGAATGTCCATTTTTGTCTTTGAACTCATCCTGGCAATGGCTTTAATCAATAGCTCATTGGCTGAATCTTCAGCTGCAACTTCTCTTTGTTGTTCGGCTTCAGCTTCACCTTCGGAGTCACTTAGATCTCCAGTATTTGTTGTGCGTCTCTGCGCTGCTTCCATATCTTCCAGCCTTGCTCGAAGATCTCGTATCTGCTTCTCCATTTCTAGATTCCCTTTCGGCCTACCTCTTCTTCGCACCTCCCTATCCTCGGGTTTAGGTGACTTCCTTTCTCTTTTGGGTGGCATGGTGAACTCTTCTCTTCTCCTCTGCTACAGAACAAGATATAAATCCCACTCTGATACCACATTGACACAGCCGCTACCACACTAACGCCCACGCGCCAACCGGTATGTCCACTTCCACCAGGACCTTCTTCTCCTTAGGCCCGAAGAGCTAAAATTCTCTTCAACTCCCTTGCTGGAAGTTTTCTGTACCCACAGAATGCTCGCGGTGATCTCCCTTTATCCTATCGGGAAATCGGACCTCGCGTGGTCGCGAGTCCTGCGCTCGGGTCTCACAATTTCCGAAACCTGATGAAATATTCACTCTATGCCTTCCTGGCTTCTATCGCGAATTATCCCGTCGCAAAATCAGCCTTTGCAAGGTAGTGAATTTCTCGCCTCAAGGATTCCCGATCCCCGATCCACGAAAATCGTTGTCGGGAAATCGCGTGTTAGAATTTCGCGATTCCCGTTGTCAATATACACAGGACCTCCAAATCTCTGAACCCCGATGCGCGACGACACTTGTCCCTTATCACACCTTCTAGGCCCACAACTCTGACTGTCGGGATATCGCGTTTTGCGATATCGCGATTCCTGGGGTGACGGTTCCTCTGTCCTCAGAAACCCCGAAATGTCGAACTCCGATTCCACTGGATCCTCGGACACGCGTCCTATGGACCAACGGCTTCGATCGCATCGGGAAATCGCTAATCGCGATTTCAACGTGCCAAGTCCCTATCTTCGGAATCCCAATTCTCTGATTCACGATCCTTGGGATCTCTTGCCATGTACCCCTGCTACAATCAATGGTTGATATCCTTTCGGGAAATTATTGGTCGTGATTTTAGGCACGAGACTCTTGTCTCTGGAACTCCGATCCTCCGATGAGCGGAGTCCTGATGACTCTCGGGCTCCTCCCCTGCATGCTAAGGCTTAACCCGTGCGCAACTTCCCCAGATCTGATGGCGGATGGGATTTCGTTGTTTTCCTCAGTGAATACTGACCGTCAATTCCTCCTCCCTGAGATTTCTCTGAAGTGGCTAAGTATTTCTACCGAGACTTGTTCTCCAAGTCTACGCCTACAACTCTGCGTGACCCTTCCTTGATCAACCCTCCTTTATTCTCTTTCACAATATTACGAAGGTGCTAAACTTCCTGATCTTTTCCACTTTGACTCCTTCAGATGGATTTGTGCGCACTCCTCGCGCTCGACGTTCAACAACTTCAAGTGTTGAACATTCAGACTCTGTGCAACTCCGGCAACAGCAATATCTAAATTCCTTTGCTCAGATTAACAACTAAGACTTCTTCTTCCTCCAACCTGTACACTCCTTGCACAGTTGTAACGACTCACTTCCACTTCTGGGCAACCAAGAACAAAAGTTAAACCATCGAGCCTCATCAACGCACTCCTTGCGGATGAATTCGACTGCACTCTTTGCAGGAATCTCCTGGCTCAGATAGAGAAACAATTGAAACTCATTCCCTCTGTCATTCAGATTTCAGTTTCAAACCCTGAAATCACATGCAGAGCATATACAAAGAAAATGCATAACCAGAAGCAAACATTCATGAGCATAGATGATTTTAGGGGCGAAATTTCGCCCATGGGCGAAATTTAGGGGCTTCCAATTTTTTATTGGGCGAATTTTTTGTATTAAAGTGATTTTTCAAAACTTATATCATTAGCCCGTAATTTATTTTAGGGGAAAAATCGTGTACAGGGTTAGCCCTTGTTTTTAGGGGAGATAGAGGAAAAAAAATTATATTTCGCCCCTAAAATTTGGAGGGACAAGCTTCCATTAGCCAAATTTCTAGAAGTATGGGAATTTTTKATAGCTTCTTCRCCCAGGCATTTGGTAAAATCGAGGTTTATGGTTTAATTCGCCCAGATTTTGTGGTATGGGCATTGGGTAGCTACATTTTGGCCCTCCCACCTGGTATAAATTGGTATAAATTGTATGGCATCAGGTTAAAATCATAGCTTTGTTACTTGTCTGGTTCGTTCGTGAGAACTACAGATTCTACTAAAATCCCCAAGGCCCGATTTACATATATTGAATTTTCGAGTTTATTTCCCGAACATAATTTGGAAAGAGGGCAAGCCGCAAGAGATGCTAGTGGACTGTGGTGGAGCCGCCTGTTCAGAGTAGAAGAAAGTTAGAAACTAGAATTTGTTACAGTTATTAGCCTGGTGGTCCGTGGAGCCGCATGTTCAGTGTTCAGAGTAGAAGAAACTTGGAAGGTTCCGCGCGAGGGCTTTAATTTGGTAATTGAAGTTTATTCCTTTTGGTGTGCACTGTCTCCTCACCTCATTAGGACTTGTTTGAAATTTGCCAAGAGCTGTCATTGATTTACTTGCACTTTTTCAAACACTATTATTCCAAAACTTGTTGGAGTATATTGTATTTCTATGTTAAACTTTTTTGCAACATTGTATAAATTCTGACCAGGCAGTCAACTTTATTCCCATTAGAAGACTAGATACTTACTCCGCCCACCTRACGGTTCCTTTCAGAAATAAGACTRCCTAAACTGGCATCTTTGGCTATCACCGCTCACTCATTCTTATTAGTATGAACATAGCCACTCACCCACCTAAGGAAGCGACTGAACCTGCTCGGTCAACCAACGAATTGGCTCATCAACTTCTCTCAACAGGTGCCATCGTAATAAATATCATGCATTCCCCCTCAATCCATTTGATGTAAATTTTGATGACCTCTTGGCTATTTCCTTTTATGTTATCTCTGACTCTAACACAAAAGATATCCCTTTTCTCATCACAACTTCATCAAGTTTAATTTTGACATGTGTCAAAAGGAAACCCTAGACCTACAGGGACTGATAGTATCTTTCATAATGAGGCAAGAGACATCATTCTTATTTTTCCTCCTACTCGGGAAAAATAACTAACAATGTGTCTGAGCTTCAAGATTTACTCCAGGGGATACAATTAGAAATTAAACATGGATTTTATTAACTCTTATTATAGGGATACTATCTCCTTATCATTCAATTCTTGAAGAAAATACAATGTGGAACTAATCCAAAAATTACATCATGAAACTATCACCTCATGGGAAAATTAGTCCAAGTCTCTATGCTTTTGAATTAAATCCTATTCATTATCCCCTCCTACATTTTTCAGAGAGCTAATAAAATAGTTGATCGGCTAGCCAATGAAGGGGAAATCCTGCATACTGAATATTTGGTACCTCCTTGGAATGACAGAGTCCCATAATAGTTTTCCAAGGACTAGTCTGAGATTAAATTTGAAGAAAACAAGCACCCATATGGCTCTCCATGTGGATGGGAGATGTGAAAAATGTGGTATAGGGTTGCAACATAACATAATATATCCTGATGTGAGGGGAGGGAGCTTGGATAACATAATATAACATAATGTAGCACTTTTTCAGTACAGTTACTAGAGATACTACAGGCATAAGTATGGGAAACAGTGCTACATTATCAACATGACTTGGCCAAGCAATCCCCCTTGTCCCGATTTTTTTGGTTTCATGTAAGAATTTGATTCCTTTTTCATCAATATATATGGCCTAGAATTCAACATTTAAAAGAACAGCATTTTTTTGTCATCCTATTAAATACAGCACTGTGACAATCTAGCCATACTTGCATACAAACAGCCCTTGTTTCTCTTCAAAATGAAGCATGTTCAGCAAAAATCTCCCCAGAAAAACAAAAAATGGGAACATGCTTTAACAAACTTTAATTTTTGCAATTTCGTTTATGGAATTTAAATTGAAGTATTTCTCGTTCATTATGCATCAATACAAAAGGTAACAAACTCTTCCAATTGCTATCATAATGTATAAATACAAGGTTATCTACTAAAGAACACCCCAAATCCTGGAAACATGTTTATCTTCTTGGGATCATTTCCTCCAAAGCCAGAATGGTTTGTGGGGTGTGCATTGGCTATACTTTGTTTACTTGACTAAACCTATAACAAACACAGCACCCGTGGCATACCACTATACTCAACATAAAAATATATATGGTCCATTGGCTACCAATATATGACTTTCCGACAGGGAGTGCACCCCTTGTATATTTACAGAGACCTAATTTACTAAGCTATTGTGACTTTCTTGCTGCAATTTCTCTATAATTACCCTCAGTACTAATTACATAAGCTTCAGTGTTTTAGAATTACACTATGTTTCATGGCTCAACGTGACTATTATACAGTATCCGTACAAATATAGTTCACATAACACCCTGGACATATCACAATAGGACTTGGAGTGCACCCCTTGTATATTTACAGAGACCTAATTTACTAAGCTATTGTGACTTTCTTGCTGCAATTTCTCTATAATTACCCTCAGTACTAATTACATAASMTTCAGTGTTTTAGAATTACACTATGTTTCATGGCTCAACGTGACTATTATACAGTATMCRTACAAATATAGTTCACATAACACCCTGGACATATCACAATAGGACTTGGAGTGCACCCCTTGTATATTTACAGAGACCTAATTTACTAAGCTATTGTGACTTTCTTGCTGCAATTTCTCTATAATTACCCTCAGTACTAATTACATAAGATTCAGTGTTTTAGAATTACACTATGTTTCATGGCTCAACGTGACTATTATACAGTATCCGTACAAATATAGTTCACATAACACCCTGGATTTCTTGGCCAAGGCATGTTGATAATGTAGCACTGTTTCTCATACTTATGCCTGCAGTATCTCTAGTAACTGTACTATTTGTGTAAAGAATGTTCTTGACATCCTCATAAATATATTTATCAATAGTTCCCAAAGTGGCCAAACTCCAGTTTCAAACAAGCAATATGTTGTATTATTTCAATATTTGTATTGTGTAAGCTCTCACAAAGAAACTTTGTAATGCCTTCCCCATGGTTTGCATGAATAATCCCTAAAGCATACAAGGATCCACCTTCAAACATCTATTCCTTGTCTCAAAATAAAAACTTGAGTTTGTGTAATGTCTTAGAAGAGCGTTCTTGTAGCTTTATAATTTTGCAATATTCTTGTAGCTTTTTCAATTTTATAACATGCAACATCTTCACTTGATGGAGCACAGTTGCAAGGTCGAAAATTTCAATAATATTGTGTTATAGGCTTTCACTTTACAACATGTTAATAAATATGGATATTGTCCAATGTAAAAATATTCTAGGGTGTAGAGTATATAGGATAAGGATTCCAAGGTGCAGAGTATTCATGATCCTTATATACTAGTAGAAGAAATGAGTGCCTTTGGA
>ML815498.1:0-32538 GCA_009831015.1 Picea engelmannii
GCACCATTCCCTCCATTTCCATTTGGAGTTTTATCACCACTGTCTCCCTTGTGCTTTGAAGGGTTGGAGCCTTCACCTTGCAACCTTGTATTCCTTTCCATCAAGATCTTCATCATCTCTCTCATTTCCATGACAGCCTTTCTAAGATTTTCATATTCTGCAAGAACATGTTCATGACTGTCTTCATGAGCCATACTTGGTGAATGCCTCCTTGAAACTTGCAGTGATGATATATGCTTCCTCCTTGAAGGATGAGAACTTAGCTCTACAGTTTGACCTTCTCCTATTGTGAGTTTCAACCTTGTGAGCATTAGAAAACAAAACACTTGCAAATAATCAAGTCTTCAAAAACCTATGCTCTGATACCAACTTGATCTAAAAATGAAGAAGACTTGTATTCTTGAAATTATTTGCAAGTAAAATTTATGTGTTAAAATTCAAATGGATCAACTTTGCAACACAACTTTAATAGGATTTACTCATTCAAGATGCATATAAAAAATAGCAAAATAAGTGAACAGAAAACACATAACAAAACAAATGATAAAGGAGTTCACCCCTCTCTTGGGCTACATCTCCTGGTCCAGCTTCCAATGGATCATTTGTATTATTTTCTCAAAGTGCTCAAAAATGTGATTTACAATGCTCAAAATGCCAAATAGACTACTCCAATGGCTTCAGAACGTCCAAAAACCCCTAGCTGGGCTTTTTTGGCACCTCGTTTGGCCTAAAATTGAAGAAGATAGGCTTCCTGGAAGTCCCCCCTTCAAACTTGTTGTCTCTACATCTACAAAACACACCCTTCTTGGCTCAACCTAGCCCACACGCATTTTTAAGCGTAAAAACTTAGCACCGGGCACAACCGCACAACCGGTACAAACTGTCGAACGATTATGCATTGGCCTTTAACTACCAAGGCCCGTGGGCACATGGTCACCACATGACTGCGCGCAATACACAACAGGGCTAAAGTTAAAACCGTATACAAAACCATAGGATTAAACCACGCGCATACACATTGGTCACATGTTATATGTCAAACTGCGCACATATCAAAATGGTTACAACATATATATATTACGGTGGGTTTAACCGCCCATAGCATTGGTCATATGCAATACATATATATAACCGTGGGCCGGGGCTTAGCCCCGACCCAGTTCACGCCCCAATTCACATATTTTCAAATTCAAATATATTACAACACATACATATGTTAAGTAACACATGTGGGCGCACCGGTTGGGCGGCCTTTCCCAAGGATTTACCCTGCCCGGAGGTCACGAGGTTGACTCCTGCCAAGTGCAAATATTTTAATCCAATAAACATGTGACACGTGGTGGCCATTGATTGGGCCACGTGTCGCCATCGCGTTCGCTGCCAACAAGCCATGTCACATGCAAACTGTCTCAATAGCTGCCCACCACATGTCATATAGCCTGCCACGTGTCGTAAGGCCTTCCACGTCAGTGTCTATACGAACTGTACGGACTATACAGTGAGCACCCCTTTTTTTCCCTGTTTGTAAATTTGAATAGAACGCGATATCTCTCGCTCCCGATGTCCGTTTGAACCCAAACAAGTTGCGTTGGGTTCATAATGACAAGGCCTACCCTCTCATTTGATTTGAAGAGATTTCGAACACTTTGAATTTTTAAGCAAAATTTGATCCCCTAGATCAGGGGGATCTGACCAACTAGTTGTTAAGCCCATGAGGGCCCTTATAACTTATTTTTTTACCTCCAATCTTTAGCAGGGAGTCTTAGGCCCCTCTTGGGAGAGACATACCTTCTTTAGGGAGGGAGTCCCCTTTCATCCACTTTATCCCGTTTGTGTGCATATTGGTCATTTTATTTTTGGTGTGCTCTTTGATTACTAGTTGGCCATAGGATTTATTTTTGTATCTTGAGTCTTAAATTCATCATGGATTCGGACCAACCTCCCCGTCGGTCCTGCCGCTTGTTATAGTTACCACCAGATTTTGAGTCTTTTCCTTCTAAAAGGTGTAGAGTTATTAAAAGTGGTACACACACCTGTTAGATAATCCAAAATACAAATATCATAGTTTATAAAGTTAGAATAAAATGATTACTAATTTATAATATTAAATTAATAATCTAGAATATTTGATTAATAAATGTAGACTTTTAGAAATACATTATTGTTGTAAAAGATATGACTCTAGAGAAGTGTCGTATCTTAGGCTCTAAATTAGGAGTATTGTTATAAGATTGTTAAGATAGCATTTATTGTAAATGGACACTTGTTTATTTAATAAGTGATCCATATCTAGAGTTTGTTAGGACATTTAGCTTATATATAGCTCATTGCAAGAGTATTGTGTTGTTAGGGTGTAAACTCTTGCAAAGTCTCTTATGTAATTTCTTTTCCTATTTAATAAAAGTGTGTCTCTGAGAACACTTCTGCCATTATTGTGGTATCAGAGCTCCAATAATACTACTGAACTGAAGAGGAGATTAGTTGATCAAAGGAAGAGATCTCAACACTACAGGCCAAGGGAAAACATCGGCGCATACTCTGTCAGTAAATTGGTCAGTTATTGTTCAAATTTTTTAAAAAAACAAAGGGAAAAGAAATCTTATTTTTATTTTTTACTTTACTTCAACATTACAGATTTCATTCATTAGACTTAGACAAATTGATTTTGCAAATTGCAAATCCTAAAAATTGACAAATTTGTCCATGGCGAATAAGTTTATGGAAAACTAATTTCTTGTATTAAACGATCACGGCTTCTCCAATCTATTGTTATATTAAATTAGCACTGTTATATTCTTAAAACTATAATAAGCATACAAATGCAACTGTGCAAAGCATCAACAGGTAACAAAGAACTTGCACGATTCTATTTTGGTCGAATCCAGTGTTAGAAGGGGTGAATTGAACGTTGGTTGAGGTCCCATAAAATTGTTGGACGTATTTATTTGCAATGGGAGATCCTCTTGATCACTACAGGTTGTTCCTCCTCCGTGATTTCTTATGCACCTGTGTTGGCATCATTAAAGTATGTATTGACTTAAGTCCCAAGTTTGAGTCTACCGGGAAACAAATGGCATAATGTTCTCTACGCATGAACTCTGGAGTCTAAAAAGAAATCACCTCCTTCATATGTGTGAGAGATCCATTCTATGTGCACGCCGATCAATCCTCAACTGACGCGGGGAAGAAATAAACTCCTCCATCCATGTGCGCGATCCTCTAATTTGTGTAGCGACCAACTTCATAATTGAACTAAGAGTTGGCTTGATTCTGCAAGGAGGAGACACGTCTTTATATACCAACTATGTGAGACATCGTCGGAGGATTCGGTGTCCGTGCGATCCCACTGTTGTAGAATTTCTAAAAAGTAAGTTGCAGCCTTTCCTGTTCCAGATTGTGCTTGCTAGATAACATTAAAACCTTGGCAGAATGGAACAATTCCTCTCACTATGGAATAATAGAAATCTTCTCAAAAACGCATGCATAAATTTCTCTTAAAAGGTTTTATTGAAGAGAAGATTCCCATGATTAAAATAGCTAGAGATATTACCGGTCTGTGAGATTGCCTGCGCCATCTCATTAATGCTCGGGTGTTAAAACTTTTTGATTGGAAATAAATAGATACCAACAGGTGGAATAACAATATTCACTATCAGAAGATCTGAACGTTGAAGGTGCTTTTATCAAAGGCAATAATGAATTAGCGCTGATAGTTTTATTTCCACATATGTAATAGTGAAGTATTGTTATTTCTTTCTGCCAATCCAAAGGTTTTGTAGGCAATGGTTTACTTGCAGGTATATCAAAAGATACAGCCATATCAAGTGATTATTTTTTTGGATAACATATTTTTTGTAACTCAAAGTCTTTTTACTTTGAGGGGGGGGAAATTGCCAGAGTTTTGTAAAAGTGTAAAATTTTGAAAGTTCCTTGGATATTGACTAGAGCCAAGTACAAAGCTCAGTCATTTTTTTCCTTGTTTCAATGACTATGCGAGGGTCAAGGCCAAGCCCCGATAGATCATCTTTGGTGTGATGCATATGGTGTGTTTCTCATTTTGATATTTCTTTGCTTGCTTCCTTTTTTGGTGCGTAAATTCAACAACTACAATTTCAAAATTAATTAGTTTGTTCTCCGACTCTAATAAACTTGAAGGCACAAAATCATACAAGACATGGAAACGTCTCATTGAAATCACTCTCATTTACAATGAATTTTGGCGTGATATTTGTAATGAAGATACTAAGCCAACTAAGCCGACAAATGCAACTACATTAGCAAAATGGGAAGTTAAAAATGACAAAGCATTAGCACTTATTAAATCTTCAATTAATGATGAGATGTATGTTCACATTGAAAATATGACTGATGCGTGGTCTGCTTTGAAAGTTTTTAAAGAGTTATTTGATACTTAGCCTGAATCCAAAAAAGTTGATCTTCAATTAAAGTTGCTTCAACAAAAATTTATTGAAGGAGGTGATGTCCATGAATATATTTCCAGACTTAAGAACATTAAGAAGGAAATACTAAGCGCAGGTTTTCAAGCAGTAGATGATAGTTTCATGACCACAATCTTAATCGTTCGATTGCCTTCTTCCTATACACATTTTTTGGAAAATTTACAAGTCACTGGCAAGTTAGACAAGCTTACATTTGATGAACTAAGTGAACTATTATCTCAACACAAAAAAACTTTTGGAAAGAAAAAACAAGTTGGAGAAAATGTTTTTTTTCACAGAAGCAAGCACAAGTAAGTCTTGAAGTGACAGTTATAACAATAGAGGAAGAGGAAATTTTGTACAAGGCCGTGGTCGAAGCCAAAATAGAGATAACAATTTTCAAGGCAGAGGAAATAATCAAGGCAGAGGCAATAGTCAAGGAAGAGGGTATTTTCAAGGCAGAGGATGTTTTCATGCAAGAGGAAATAATCAAGGCAGAGGCTATTTTCAAGGCAACAATCAAAGCAGAGGACAAACTCCACACAAAAATCAAAGAAGGGGCAGAGGACAGAATTTCAGTAGAGGGAGAAACTTTAGTCAAATTGTTTGCAGAAGGTGTAACAAAGTTGGTCATTATGCAGAAGATTGTCGAACTTCCATTGATAAAATCTCCAAGTTTCATCAAAACACAACACAGTTTGCAAATGATCGACATGATGATGATTCGGAATATGTGTTTACCTCATCTTCAACATTACAGATTTCCACTGATTTTCAAAGTGATTATGAAGATGCTTGGATTTTAGATTCAGGAGCATCTCAACACATGACTTTCAGACGTGACTTCTTTTGGAATTTCCAAGAATGCCATCTTAATTCTGTTTTTCTTGCAGATAATACCAAACATACTCCTTATGGAAGAGGAGTAGTTAAAGTTTATTTACCTGATATTGGAGAACAAATGATTTCAAATGTATGGTGTGTACCCACCTTCAAAAAGAATTTGTTGTCTTTAGTCACAATTCGATAAGCAGGACATCAGGTGATTATGGAAGATGGATTAGTTAAGATTAATTCAGTCAAACAAAATATGAAAACAGTGATGACAGGTTACGAAGATGGAAAACTATTAAGGATGAAAGGAATAGTTATTCCAAGACATTCATACTTTGCAAGAATAGCGAGTACAGGTATCTCCCCTATCATATTGTGGCATGTGGGATATGGACATCTCAACTTTGAAAGTCTCTCTCAATTGCAAAAACAAGGGATGGTTAAGGGACTTCCCACTTTCAAAAAGGACACTTCAAAATGTGAAGCATGCATTTATGGAAAACAAAGTTGAGAAAGTTTTTCAACAAGTTCATGGCGTGCAAATCGGCAGTTGCAACTAGTTCACAGTGATGTTTGTGGACCCATAGAAACTTCTTTAGGTGGTTGCAAATATTTTTTACTCTTTTTTGATGATTTCAATAGAATAACTTGGGTTTACTTCTTGAAGCAAACATCGAAAGTATTTGAAAAATTTAAGATTTTTTGACAACTTGTTGAAAACGAAGTTAAAGAAAAGATAGGTACACTCAGGATAGATAATGGCAGAGAATTCACTTCTAATGAATTCAACACTTATTGCACAGACAATGGGATAATAAGACATCTTACTAATTTTCACACTCCTCAGCAAAATGGAGTCGCAGAATGAATGAATCACACTTTGTTAGGAATGGAAAGATCCATATTAAGTTTTAAAAGGTTAAATTCTACATATTGGGTAGAAGCAATCCATACAACTATCTACTTAAGGAATAGATCTCCAACTGCTTCTTTGGATGGAATCACACCTTATGAAGCATGGTTTGGTTTCAAACCTCGAGTTAAACATCTTAAAGTTTTTGGATCAGTATGTTATGCCTTAGTTTTGAAAGAAAAACGAACTAAGCTTGACTCAAGAAGCTTGAAATGCACAATGATTGGGTATTCTGATGAGAAGAAAGGGTACTGACTTTTGTTCAATGGAAAATTTATTGTGAGAAGGGATGTAATTTTTGATGAAACTGAAAGTAAAAGTGTTGAAGAAATATAAAGTCTTCTTCAAAAGTTAGAAACTAAAGGAGATCAAAGACAAAAAAAAACAAATCCACATAATTGGTATGAACTTGATTTCCCTTCATCTGAAAATGATACATCCAGTCCAGTTACTTCGACAACATCATCTGGGTCTTCAAGCAGTTCATCTGACTCTCCTAGTAGCAACAGTTCATCTGACAATGATTCTCCACCTCCAGAATCTTCAACTGGTCGACAAACATTAGTTTACATTAATCCAATTTACAATAATGATAATTCAGATCCCCAAACTAGTGAACATAAACTACCAAAATGGGTAGTTCAACTTTTGAAAGATGTAAGGCTTGATGAGAAGAATAAAATAGGCACAAGGGGATCACACAACAATGAAGGGAATTTTGTCTTGGCAGCAAATTATTTTACTGAACCTTCCACATACAAAGAAGCAGTAAAACATAAAGAATGGCAACATGCTATGGTTGAGGAATATCAAAAAGTAATTGATAACAACACTTGGAAACTTGTTGATTGTCCTACATGTGTTAAACCCATCGGATGAAAATGGGTTTACAGAATTAAATACAACCAACATGGCGAAATTGAAAAGTACAAAGCACAACTTGTGGCTAAAGGTTTTGCGTAGCAGGAAGGCATTGATTATGAGGAAACTTTTGCTCCTATTGCTAAATGGAATTCAATCCACTTAACACTTGCATTGGTTGCTCAGAAAGGTTGGAAAGTTCATCAAATGGATGTAAAAAGTTATTTTCTCAACGGAAACTTACAGGAAGATGTATATATGCAACAACCACCAGGTTTTGAAATTGCAGGGCAGGAACATAAATTCTGCAAATTAATTAAGGCTTTATATGGGTTAAAGCAAGCTCCCCGAGCTTGGTATACCAAAATGGATGAATACCTTAGAAAAGTTGGTTTTCAACGTAGTGAATCTGATGATACGTTGTATATCCGTCAACAGGGTCTTTATCTGGTGATTCTTATTATGTTTGTATATGATTTTCTCATTACAAGAAACAATGATGATCATATTGCACAGGTGAAAAAGGAGTTACATGCAGGTTTTAAGATGACATATTTGGGACTCCTTCACTACTATCTTAGCATTGAAGTATTCCAGCGTCCACATCATATTTTAATTTCTCAGAGTAAGTATGCAGCAGAAATTCTTCAACAGTTTGGCATGCAGGATTGTAAACCATCTCTTACCCCTATGGAACAAAACTTGAAACTTTCAAAATTTGAAGGGGGGAATTGGTAGACAACACTATTTATAGACAGTTGATTGGAAGCTTGATTTATTTGACAAACACTCGCCCAGATCTATCTTATGCAGTTATTATTCTTTCCCGCTTTATGCAACAACCATGAGACAACCACTGGAATGCAGCCAAAAGAGTTCTTCGATATATCCAAGGAACAAAAGATTTTGGTCTTCTTTACAAAAAAACTAAAAATTGTGTACTTGGTGGATTTCCAGATGCCGACTTTTCTGGAAGTATTGATGATCGAGCATCAACATCAGGTTATTTAATGAACATGGGTTCAGTAGCAGTGTCTTGGAATTGTAAGAAACAAGATACAGTTGCTACTTCTACAGCAGAAGTAGAATACATCTCAGCATGGGAAGCAACATGTGAAATTGTTTGGTTACGCAAGATTTTACAAGACTTGGGCATTTCTCAAGCAGAAGCTACATCATTATTCATCGACAACCAGTCAACCATTAAGCTTGCCAAGAATCCATCTTTTCATTCAAAAACAAAGCACGTGAATGTTTAATATATGGCAACGAAACCATTTGGGTCTCTTGATCACTCACCAGGCTATAATTTTCAATCCATCCCTATGGCCTCTAGTCCTTTTTCCTATGGTATGTCGAATTTTACTTCACAGTTTTCAAACTCCATCCCAATTGTTGGCCCTAATGATATCATTGGACTTGGGGAAAAAACCCCTCCTTGTAATCCATTCTTGTTTGGTGGCTCTCAAATCCCTCAAACGAATCCTACTATGGGAGGCATTCCTTATTTTAACCCAAGGGCTAATCCTCTTGCTTCTGGGTGGAGAAACCAACGTGGCGGACAAGATTTTGCTCAAGTTTCTTCCTATACCCTCACCTCCTCAGTGTCGATTTTGACCAACACGATTGGCATGACGAATCCACCTCTATCCTCTAGATTCACACCTAGAGGAGGTCAGTTTCACACCTTGGGAAACCCCCAACCCGCAGCCACTCCGCCTGGGGGAAATTTTTATAACCCCCATCATAAAATTCCTACTGGAATGATTCCCAACCCACCTCTTATGAATCATCCTAGAGGAGGGTCTTACAATCCTAGAAAGGGCCATGGTTCTTATCAAAACCCTAGATGGGATGCAGTTCCTCAAACACAATATTTCCAAAGAGCTTGGGGCTAGATGTTGCAACCCTGTCTCCCTTTTATAGCCATGCTTAATCTACTAGACTTGTCTAAGTTGATGAACGACCCCATGTGTCATGATCCTACATGGCCCCTGGTCCTCACCAAGATTCCTTCGAACATTCTAAAATTCTAAGGTAAGAATGGTGAGGATATCAGTGATCACGTCACCACCTTTCACCTATGGTGCACTTTGAATTCCCTTAATGACGATTCCATTCAGTTAAGATTATTTCAACACACCCTCATTGGGGTTGTTGTGAAATGGTATATTGAGCTACATAGGGGGGCATATGGGACCTTTAGTCAGATGGTGGTAGTCTTCCTTAACCACTTCCAATTGTCATTTCATTATGATGTTGGCCTAGAACTTCTGTTGACTTTATGCCAGGACACAACCACTCATATCTCAGATCACATCCAGGAGTGGCATATATAGAAGAGGTTTATTAAGACCTGTGTACCGCCGACTTTTCTTTTAGAATGGTTCCTTAAGTATTTGTAGCCTCCTGTCTCAAAGTATGTTGCTACATCCGGGGTTACAACTGAGGAAGAAGCAATCTTCAAAGCCCAACAGTTAGATATTATATACACTTAGTATAGGATTTTATACCACATTCTTCCGGACGCACCATGGTCAACCTATGACCCTATACAAAATCCCGGACCTCATTCCGATGGCATTGTAGGCTTCACCAATGTGAAATATGCAGACTGAGTGACAAGATATTTGAAAGACTTGTCTCTAAAATAGTTTGCAGGAGGGCCATATTCATATGTGTCTTCCAATCCCACTCAATCGGCAGATGTACATTCTGTGCAATCGTCGACTGACCCAAATGGTAACCAAAAACCAGGAGGGAATAAGAAGGACGTAATATTAATCGTAAGGGTGGAAAAAATAATAATAAACCCAAGGAAAGTGGTAATAATGAGAAGAAGAATAATAATGTTGGAGAGGGAAAGAAAGAAAGGCGTAAGGTGAAATTTCCCTATAAGCTTTGTATAGATGATCGTATTACTCATTTATGCCCCAAACTTGTGGAAGTTGTGAGGCTCTTATCTCTACCGCCCACCATGCTGATGAATGCTTTACCAAACAACCAGCACATGGCCTCGAGCTCCTCCAATGCCAGAAATGTGGCCAGTAGGAGTCAAAACCCACCATCACAAGGCAGTGACCATTTTTGTATCAATATGGTCAATTCTCAGGATAATGTAGCCACATGATCTCATGTTACAATTACTCATAGACTGTACCTGGTTTAGAATCTCCTCCTCCTCCCCTATAGATGACTTTATAGATTGAAAAACCAGATCCACTGCCTCGTATTCTAAAAGGAGTACTAAAGTGCTCTACCCACAATCCAAATGCTAGAGCCGCCCATAATTACTCTATGGTTGAGGACTTGGGTCAAACGCCTTGTGCGATGTCAACTTTGGAGGTACTGCAGACGTGTCCTTCACAAAGGAATTCCTTTCTATTTGCATTAGGATCTATAGACCCCAATGGCTCAAAAGTTATCAATTTTGACGTCACAGATGTGAAACCTCACTTGCCTTATCATGTGGCATTCCAAATCCAAGTGGGGTACTCAAAGTATACCATCAAATGTGTGGTTATTGATGAAGGCATGGCTACATGTGTGATTTTCCTGATCTGTTGGAAAACCCTCGGCTCTCCAACTCTTTCTCAATCGCCAACCATTTTGACTTATTTTGATGGTTGTTCCTTCCACCTTCATGATTTTATTCCTGCCTTTCCGGTCTAGTTAGGTGGGAAGACGATAGAGGTGGATGTTGAGGTAGTTGATGCACCTCTCGATTATAACTTTTTACTAGGACGCAATTGGACTTATGCTATGATTGTCGTTGTGTTGTCTATCTTTCGTACTCTTTGTTTTCCTCATGATGGGAAGATCGTGACGATCGACCGATTTTCCTTTGCATATGCTATCCCCAGTGCATCTGTTGGACCGTCAATCCCTGTGGTTGACATTTCTCAGCCGGAAACTGAGAATATTGGTGTCAGAATGTATTCATACCTTATGGGTACCTTCGACTTCATGGCATCGATTCACCATGTTTACGCCATGTCCAGTAGGCCTGTGACATCAAAGAGGTCTATTCCTTTCCACACTTCCTATTTTAACGATCCTCAGACCCTATATTCCTAGACTTCATCTTGTGAAGGTCAATCGCATGTTGGAATGGCCATGCCACTATCGACAGAGGATATTGTATATCAAGTTGTTCTTCACTCTTCTGTCGATCCCGATCCTATTACCTCGTCGATGGACGAGGAGGATCTTGTTCTTAATCTCGTGTGGGAAACTTCGTTGTCTTTTTCACATGACTACCTCGATGAGACTTTTCCCTCAGACAAATCCATCATCGAATCCATGAATGGCTCTTACAAACCTTGGGATGATATTCATCATCGCTCTTATTTTCTCCCATATCTTGCTAGAATCGAACAAGATGAATTTCGATCTACTTTGAGCGAGATAGTCAGTCACGTCGTAGTTCCACTTGATACCCAAGAAATTTATGCCAAAGTAAATATGGCAAGTATCTCTCCTACCATCATGATTGATATCTCTTGTAACCCTGGAAAGATTGAAAATGTACATATCGGTGCAGATTTTTCGCCAGAATAAATCCTGATCTACATCGAATTCTTCCAGGAATTCTAAGATGTATTTTATTGGTAATATGAAGAGATGCCAGGAATTGGCCCTCATATTGTCGAGCATGATATTATAACTTATCTGGATTCTAAGCCTGTTCAACAACGTCTTAGAGTTGTCAATCCCCAGAAGGCCCCTGCTATTAAGGCAGAGGTAGAGAAGCTACTTAATGTTGGCTTTATCTACCTGGTTCCCTTGACTAAATGGGTATCCAATCACATTACTATGAATAAGAAGAAAGGAACCATTTGTGTGTGCATGGACTTTCATGACCTAAACAAGGCATGTCCTAAAGACAACATCCCGACACCTTTCATCGATCAGATTCTCGACGAGTGTGCGGGAAGCGAAGTGTTTTCTTTCATGGATGGATTTTTAGGGTATAACCAAATTCAAATTAAACCCAAGAATCAACACAAGACGACATTTATTTGTCCTTGGGGTGATTTTGCATACCGGAAGATCCCTTTCGGCCTTAAAAATGCCGGAGTAACCTTCCAGCATGTTATGACCTTCGCATTCCATGATCTTAAGCATATAGTCGAGGCTTATCTTGAACATCTTGTTTCACACTCTCGTAAGAGAGTGGATCACTCTAAGCATCTTCGACTAGTTTTTGAAAAATTCGGTTATTATAGAATCCAATTGAACCCTCATAAGTGCATCTTTTGCATTAGGTCTGGTCGTCTTTTGGGATTTCTAGTTTCTCAGACCGGGATAATGGTAGATACATTAAAGGTTGAGGAAATACTTTGGTTTCCTCCCCTGTGCATTATTTGACAACTTCAAGGTTTACAGGGGAAAGATAAATTTTGACGTCGGTTTATGGTAACTATGTCAATATATTTTGAAGAAGGACACCCCTTTTATCTACGGTGAGCGAGCCCAGGAGTCCTTCGATGCTTTGAAGAAATCCTTGGTATTGATGCCTTTGTTTAAGTCTCCTGACTACAGTAGGGATTACTTTCTTTATGTCGCCACGTTTGAAGAGACGATTGGTATGGCTTTGGTTCAGGAGGATGATGAGCTTCGTGAGTACATCATCTACTATATTAATCGAAACTTAGTTGGTCATGAACTAAATTATTCTCACATTGAAAAGATAGCTTTGGTTGTCATTCACGTAGTCCAACGTTTACGCCATTATATATTTCTTTGCAAGACTGTTGTGGTTGTTGATGTCAATCCATTTCAATACGTCCTTACCAGGCGTATCATAGGGGGGAAATATAATAAATGGATTGTCATTTTACAAGAATTTGATCTCGATTTCGCTTCTGCAAAATCCAAGAAATCACTAGTATTTGTGGACTTAATATTTGACTTCCCACAGTTAGATGAGGATGTTATCCATGTTTATTCATAAGCAGACGAACACATTTTCCTTTTCTCATCGTCTGTCCCCTGGTATGGAGACATTGTGCTCTATCTTCAAACTTTGAAGTTCCCTTAGCATCTCTCATGAGATGAATAACAGCGTGTATGATACCAAGCTAAGAGTTACACTATTGTCTATGACATTTTGTATCACTGAGGAATAGACAATATCCTGCGTCGTTGTTTAAATCACAAGGAAGTTGAGTTAGTTCTAAACGACTGCCATAGTGGGGCTTGTGGTGATCATCTATCCGGGCTTGTGACAACCCAGGAAATTTTGTGATCCAGATATTTCTGGCCATCTATCTTTAAAGATTTTGTTGAAGCGGTTAAGAATTGTCACCCCTGCCAAGTTTTCACTCAAAAAATGTTCTCGCATCCAACCCCTCTTCACCCAGTCATTATTGTCGGTCCCTTCACCAAGTGGGGGGTTGATTTCATGGATTTGAACCCAGATTTGGCTGGGGGGCATCAACACATTATCGTGGCTGTAGACTACTTTACTAAGTGGGTCGAAGCCATGACTAGAGTTAAGTCTAATGGGAATACTGCCACCTTCTTCGTATTTAATCAAATTATCGCTCGGTTTGGTATCTCGAGTGAGATTGTCACTAATCATGGCAATCACTTTTAGAACAAAATCATGGAAGAGTTAGCATCCAAGCTAGGGTTTAAGCATGTTCATTCTTCCCCTTACCCCCGCCCCCCCCCAGGAAAATGGACAAGTAGAGGCCATCAACAAGTCTCTCAAGACCATTTTGCAGAAAACCGTCAGCCAGAGTAAATCTAACTGGAATATTATGCTATATCCTGCACTCTAGGCATATCGAACCTCAGTTAAGATTGCCACCAGATTTTCTCCTTTCTAGTTAGTACATGGTGTGGATTCGATATTACCTATTGAATGTGAAATCCCTTCTCTTAAGTTGTCATTCATGCTCCTCCCTGACACTTTCGATCTCGAGTGACGCCTCGTACACCTAGATAGTCTCGACGAGTAGCGTCGAGATGCCTCTACGACTATTGAGGCAAATAAAAAACGTGTCAAGGTCCAGTACGATAATTTTTTCTATCCTCGGTTATACATTGAGGGATACTTGGTCCTTTTTTATGATCAAGCCAAAGAACCATTGGGGGAAGTCATTTGATTAAGGTTGGTTGTCATTGATGTCAACCTTTGAACAAAGCCTCATATCACAAAGGTTGGGTAATGGACCCAATATTGTTTGATCTGAAGATGAATCATTATTGTCTTGTCATGGTTGATAATAAGTAGAAATGGATGAACTCTAAAGTGGTTCCCTTATGGTGAAAGTCCTCATGGGAAGACGCTTTGCGGATTGAGTTATCCTAAAAGTATGGTTACAGAACCCATGCTTATTTGTAGAATAATGAGATGAAGGTCAGTGAATTTTCATTGAAACTATCCTAGATGGATATTTTATGTCATGCCATTTCTGGTGGTATGTGGAACGTCACATAACTCCTCACGTTTAGAGAGTTATGGCCATGAGAAGTTGGAGAACTTAGGTTTGGGTAATGGAACCAAGTTTGTTTGATGGATAATTGTATGAGTTTTGATATATTTGCAAGTAATACTATTCTATATGGATGGTACATGTCATTTCATTTCTGGTGGAATGTGGAACATCACATAACTCCTCACGGTTTGAGAGTTATGGCCTTACGAAGTTGGAGGACGCTCTTATGTCATCTAGAAGCCCCAAAAGGTCAAAGTAGTCAAAGTGGTTTAAGAGATTTTATAAGGTAAATAATAAAGTGAATCGATAAGTGTACTATAATTCAAAGTGAATACAAATCAAATTATTTAAATAATAAATTTAATGGATAAATTAGAAGTGGGTTAACCCTAAAATAAGGAAAGTGGGCAAAGTGACCTAGAAGATGTTTTTAAGGAAGCAACTTGGAGAGTATAAATAAGAGGCAAGGCTCTCTCATTTTAGATACACTTGAGCATATCGAATAACCATAGGTTTATGAGGTAACAAAAGGATATGTAGGCCTAATTTCTGAGGGAAGGTGAACAAAATAAGGTTGGAATTCAAGGAAGGATAAATTATTTTGATGATGCTTTCTAAGGTATGTTATTTCCGGGTCATCTCACCATTTTCGAAATAAAAGCAAATTCTAGAATGATTGAGACCGTGAAATTGATATACCATTGAGGAAACATATCCAAGTATCTGTGGTAAAAAAATTCAGCTTGTGAGTCGTTGTATTTTTGGAGTTACACTCTGTGGAAAATAGGGTTTGTGGCTAGTCCTGAAACTAGTCAAAAATAGGTGTTTCAGGTAAAAATGTCATAACTTCTTCATAAAAGATCCACATTCAGTAAGACCAAATGTGTTGGTTATATTACAGTCTTTAGTATTATGTGTAACATTTTAATATGGATTCAACAAACATTCCATGCGGGGCACGCTCTACAAGGTCACTCTCTAGAATAAGACAGGATTCAAAAAGGTATGCCATTTTTGCTATAACTACTTTTCTGAGAGGTTCCAAGTAGTGAAACTTGGAGGAATTGCATAAAACACACTGAATAACATTTTGTATTAGTTTCAGATATTTATTCAGTACAAATACAAAGTTATGATTATTTCAAGTTAGGGTTGTTGATTAATCCAAAACTAGTCATGTGAGACTAAAGAAAAGTTTGATGTAAATGCTAGTCTCTTGTTGTTTAAAAATAAGGAAGGTTTGCAGGTATGTGATCATATACACCAGGTATATTATAGAGTTATAAATAATATTTTGATGATGAAATTGATGAGGGATTTTGGTTGAGGTACAAGTTGAGTACATGGTTGAGACATGTAGTTGATGATTTGACACATACATGAGGTGTATAATTGATGATGTTGGTACATATTGATGAGTCATAGTTGATGAGTAGTTGACACATGATTGGTACATACTTGGTACATGGTTGGTTGCACTTGTTTATGGTACAGGTTGATTACAGATTGTTTGGTACAGGTTGGTGCATGGTTGATGCACTTGTTTATGGTACATGTTGATTACATGTTGAAGTAGAGGTTGATGTATGGTTCAAGTTTATTGGTATAGTTTTACAGTGGTATATCTCACAGTAATAGTGTGACAGTGGTTCTATCATTCTACTTCTACTTCAGGGTGATTGGACGGGGCAAGGACAGGTGGTTGTAGCCACCTTCTGATTGTAGCTAGAGAACATAGGGGGGTGTAGCCTCCTTCTGGTTGTATCCAAAGAATTGGGGAGTTGGAGCTTCCCTCAGGTTGTAGCCTGAGAAACTAGGGGGTTGGAGCCTCCTTCCAGTTGCAGCGAGAAAACAAAGGAAGTTGGTGCTTCCAATGAATGTAATTCTTCAAGACATATAAGAAAAAGCATTATGTGGTTTTCTCCCGATTTGGGTTTCCACGTAAAACATGGGTGTACTGTGTATGTGTGTGATTGTTCATTTATTATTGTTCATTATTGGATAATAATTCTACATTGATATAACACTTGGATTATTTGAAGAAAAAGGATTATAATTATGCTATTACTGATTCACCCCTCCCCCCCTCAGTAATCCAACACAATGAAGTTCAAACCCATGTGGCACGGTCCCTATATCGTGCGATGTGTCTTAGAAAAAGAAGCCCATTACTTAGAATATTATGAAGGGAATATGTTGGTTGAGCCTAGGAATGGGATCTACTTGAAAGATATTACATTTGAGCCCCAAGCTTGGGCATAACTCTTTGTATACTAATGTAATTTAGTGTATATATATTTTCCCTTTCTTTTTCATATTTAGCTTGCTTATCTAGTTTTCCCTTGGTTGGCAAATGTCAATGGAGTCTTTGGTCTACTTAGGATTCGCATACAAAGCCAGTCATCATACACAGAACTTGGCTTTCACCGCTTGGGTGGTCTACTCACCCGAGGGTCTACTGGTGTCTTCAGGTGGTGTATGCCTAGGGCCATCCATGAATAATGTGCTCGAATATAACGTCATTATAGAACTTTTAAGTGATTCTATTTCTCATGGTATTCACTCTTTAGAGGTTTGTATGGATTCCCAGTTGGTAGTATGTCAGTTGAATAGAAGTTACTGCATGCGTGATCCTACTTTTCTCCGATGATTCCTATGGGTACGTCTTTTAGAATGACAATTTGATTTTATTACTTATTATCACATACCTAGGAGTTATAATTATGTATATGATGCTTATGCTAATTTCATTTTAGATTGGCATTTGTCACATAACTAAATCAAAGAAAAACATCTCAAAAATGTACACATTGTAATATAAGTAAAGATGAAGATTCTTGTTTTATATATATATCAAAAAATATGATGTTTATAGTACACAATTGAGGCCAACACCCTCAATACACATATACAATCGATAATACAATATCCACGACATCTACTCCTGTGGCGTTGGATGTGTGTCATGATAACAAACTACAACATTTTTGAGACGCCAAAAGAGTCACACCCAAGCTCTGGGCACACCAACCACTTTCCACTGCATGGCCTACGACAGATCCTCTACCTGAACCATCAGAATCCTATGTGTTAAATGAGACAGGTTGCCTTGCATGTTTTGAATGATTCTCTTTGCTTCTCCTCTCGCTGCCTCATCTCCTTAGTGCCTCTGAAAATGTCGTGGAAGCCCATCCAGCTGTCGCAGACCTACATTTGTGTCACACGAGTGTCTAGTTAGTACTTAATAATCATCCAAAAATATTTTTGTTTTAATATACAAAAATACAAAAAAATGAAATATTTAAAAACATTTGACATACCTATGTCCCCGTAGGCAGTCCCTAGTGGAAATGGAATATTAGAGTCACCTTTGAAGTCAATCCCTGCATAGGGGTAGTCATCAAGAGAAATGACATGTCGCCTCCACTAGTAAAAGAAATCACCATTATAGGGTGTGGGCACCCTACCTCCCCCATGTCATCTCATTACCTTGGTCCACCATGCCATGGTTGGATCGTGAGGTCCTCTAGGAATGATATTGACTCTAGGTCCCAAACTTGGAACCCGCTTGAAGAAAAATATACACAATATAGAGGAAAACCCGAAGTTCCTCTTATCACCCTATTTGCACTCTCTCAAATGGCTCTTCATATTAGCCAGTAATGAGGTGCACCAATCGTACACCGTGGGTCTCAAGAACTCTACAGAATAGAACATAAGTGGCCTCGATTCCTGATGCAATGAAGTTGATCCTGTGATCCTAGTCAAAACAAGGATAACAATCTTAAGGCTGAGATGTTTTATCGCTTAGAAGGGGAGTTGACTCCTGACCTTCTCAGTCCCTGCTACACAATGAGCATCTATGTACTCCTCTATCTTCGTACCACCCCAAAATTCCCAAGATTTGAGGTTCACCACCTCACCCTGACATGATAACCCAGTCAAAAAGTATATATCCTCGACTTCAATCCTCAATGGTTTCCCACCAAGGTTGAATCTCTCATTGTCAGGATCCCAGTAATCCACAAGCAACTCAAGCAACCTCACCTGGACCCTCATCTCTTTGAGTACCTAAACTTTATTCAAGCCGCATCTTTTCAAGGCCATTTGGGCCCGTAGGTATTTTTCCACATCAACATATACCTCCTCATGTTCCCTTTCCCTCCATTCTAGCACCATCCTGCCAGAGAAACATCAATGTTTGAGTTAGCAACCATAGAGTACCTTTTTTACAGACTTGTACGCAGTCTGCAGCATTCACAGACGCATATAGGGATGACTACACATGGTCTATATTTTACACAATCGCGTATAACCTCATGTATACATGACCCGATGAGTGGTATCCCACATACACCGAAATAATCAATTTGCACCTTAATTTACTCAAATTTTGAAACCTAATTTAAAAATCTAATCGACTAGAAAGGAAGACGACGGGAATAGGAATTATCTGGTCTAGACGGTCTCAAATTTTGTCACCTGACGCTCCCACAATCACCGATTGAAGATTGGAGGTAATTTGGTCCAATTTTTACTATTTGGGTAAAAAGTGAAAATGACATAGTAAATTTTGGTTTTGTTACTATTTATAGCAGTTTTTACCCACTTTCTATAGTTTCGAACCATTTTTTCACCTAATGGACTAATACAACAATGGATTGAGTTGGATTTTGTAGTTTTCATCAGGGATTCTTGTAGATTTCAACATTATGTTGACCATTCGTAACCACGAGCAGGTATTTTCGCTACCTAACATATAGGATAGGTATCCATTCCATTATGCACATTTGCATTGTCCTATAATTGTCACTCATATTCCTTAGGTATGAACCCATTTGTCGCGACACAGAACCTTCCATCTACTACAAGACGTATCATTATCAAGTGGTAGAGACTTACCAAATATGGGTACCGTAGTTAGATCCTCTGCTCCATTTGGTGCCCATGCCGAGATTGTTTTCGTTGGACTGGCAATCCCTTATAGATAATACATGAATTTATGTTGAGCCTCATTTCTCATTCATAAACATGTTTCCCTATACCTAGAGGACTCCCAACCGATTTTTATTTAAGCTCTTTTCTGACTCGTTTTCAAAAAGAGAAAATATTGTCGAGTGCACTTGTCTCTCACACTCGTAAATTGGATTTGAAAGGATGTCTATTTGGTACAAGTTTATCCCCTTTTCAAACCAAGTAGACTAATATTATGGAAAAGGACATTTTTTTGCGTTAAGTTGTGATTGCATATCATGCCCTTTCTTGCAGTATTGCGCCTATAGCCAGTTCTCGCTTTGCATTATAAACTGTTTGCCTCAACAGTTTTGCATCCTCAACCAAGCAGAGCCTTTTTTATATCCTTCACAATTTGACACCCTATACCCAGGAGGGAACATTCCCTCGAGTGTCCATGTCCCACATGAATCTCCTTGCATTGAGCATAGGTATGTTCAACTACTGGAACTAGTTTTTCTTACTTGCGACACTTGTTTCCTCCTCTATATAATAACTTTCATTTGACTATGAAAAAACAAAAAAATGATGGGAAGGAAGGGAGTATTATATTATATTGGCAGCATTTTTGTTTCCTTTGAACATAACACAAAGTTATTGAGTCCATTTTTCATCATAATTTTGGGTTTAGCATGGCCTTAGGAAGTTGAGCTCGTTACAGAGAGTTTTCTCCACCAATTGGTTACTCTTCCAGTCCCTATGAAGAATTTCATTGATGCCTCCTGCATCTCATGGCTTCATCATTGATTCTATGCTACCAAAGTCTTCCATATGTCTCATGTTCTTGTTCAAATGAATTCTATCAACGTGTGTCGGCCATTCCTTAGAACTCTTGACTTGGCATGTCGGCCATACCCTCAGTTTGTCTCAGAATCACATGTTGTTGTAGTCCTATCACGCACCCTGGTCCTACTTTCATCATTGGTAGGTAACCTTGAACCCAACAAGTAAAGGAACACGTCTCACAAAATAATGGCCTCAAAAAAATTTGGATCTCCATCAGTAGCAACATGAAATAAATCAAAATGACCATCAGTTATACCAAAGGTTGAGGAAATACCTAGAGCTTCATCTTCGTCTTCACAAGAAAATTTCCACAAGGACTATGTACCACCATGAAAATACAATGTGCCTCACGTTAAAGTACTAATAGATGGAAAATACCCACTGGAAACATCACTAATCCCACCTGGTGTAAGTGTGGGAGGAGCCATGCTAGGAAAGGTTTCTTCCCTCAAATTTTTAGATCGCGATATCACAGATGAGCATAAGTTTTCCAAGTTGGCCAGGGAAAAGTACTTGTGCACTAAGATAATACCGGGCACATGAGAGATATTGAAGGAAACACATACATGGGAAACAAGACTCGAGAATTTGGGGATGCTAAACTTACTGGAGGTTCCACACTTTGGACGTAGCCTAGAAATCAATTCGTGTGTTAAGTTATTACTCAGTTGTGTCAATGGGAGAACATTGTGGATGGACCCACTGGTATCAATTGAAACCACATTGATTCCATGGATCACGTGGCTAAAAAAATCATGAGAGGATCCAACCACCTTGTTTAACAAAGTAGGGGAGAAATCCAAATAAGAAGTCATGAAGGAGAAGTTTCATACCTTTAGGGGGGTAAGGGGATTGGATGTTGCAAACATCAATGTTTACTGTGTCCGGTTTGCAATGTAGTTGTTGTCCTGCAAATTTTTATGCAAGTTTCGTAAGGATGAAGTGCTTGTTGTAGAAAAATGATCAGAAGTGTTCCAAATGAACTAAGCCACATTCTTAGTAAATCAATTTTTGTCCGAATGTGTAGAGGCCCAGGAAAAAGGCACAAAGTTTCATTATTCTTGGCTTCTAATTTTGATTGTGCTGGTAGGATGGTAGGAATCGGGCTATTACTAATGCATGAGAAAAATTGGTAGAGGTAATATGGTTGCTCTGTATGCCAACTTATGGAATACGCCAAAAAAAGAAGGCAACAAGACAATAATGTTACATTTTATGTATACTTTGAATCAATCGGGTACATAATTGAACATACACTTCAAATATCATTTGAGCTAGTAGAAACCTACAAGGATATTGCGCCATTCAAAGAATGGATGCACCATATGTACGTGGAAGTGAAAAAGGACCCTACGTGCCAGTGGATGCCAACCAACTACAGGTTCACAACAGAGGATTTCTCCCTAATCTCTAATAATTGGGAAGATGGGTGAAAAACTCCAAAAGAACAAACAAGCCACCCGGGAGATGAACAAGAACATGAAAAGGATGACGAATAACTAGGAGAGAGGAAGGGTAATGACCATAATAATGGCCCAGGAGATACGCCTAGACCATCAGCAGGGAAAACATAGTCTCAAGTCCCCACAAGAGTAAGACGAAAATATAAGCAAAAGGAGCTAGCAGGAGGTGCATGCAAGAAGACAAAGGAACAAGTTACCCCCAATCTATACACTCATCAATGATGACATGGACTGAATTGGCTACCAAGTACAGGACACCATAGAAGAAGTCATTGAGGAAGCTATGAGGAAATAGGTAGAACGACACCAGAAGGTGTAGGATCAGTTGGTAACATTAAAAAATCTCTTGGAAGAAGCCTAAATAACACCATAGTGCAGGATAGGAGGAGGATCATCCACCAGTTTCATGGAGGAATTAGAGGTTGCTAATCCAATATTGACCGGGCTAGTTGTTGGGTGCAGATTGTTACAAATTGAGATAGACACAATTGAGTTCCCAAAGAGATAACTACAAGAACAGATGAAGACAATGAGCCACTTGAACATATTGTTGTCAAGGATGCCTATACACATATTGCAAAGCTTGCAAATAGACATTTTGTGTGAGATTAGGCTCCATGCAGATGAAGCAAACCAGGAAATCACAAAAGTAATGGATGAATGGACTCATTTTCAACAACAATATGCCACTTTGGTCTAGCGAAAGAGTGAATTTGAATGAAGAGTAGAAGTAATAATGAAGGAAAAGAATGAGGCCAAGGAAAGGGCCAGGAAAGCTCTAAAAGAAAAGGATGAAGCCAAGATAATGGCATAGAAGACACAAGAAATCATCCAGAAGTTGTACAAGGAAATTCCCTAGGTATCGATGGTAGTAGAGGCTACTATGGAGGAGAAGGTTTTGAAAATTGGTGAAGCCATCAAGGGATTTCACATGAGAATAGATGATCTACAGTTGCATAGTATGCTAGGAACACCACCGGAGGAACACATAGGTAGAGAGAGAGTGATGATGACATCCATATACAACATGAATAAAGTGGAGGAAGAATCTGAACAAATATGGTAGAATATCCAGAGATGAAGGTTGTGGAAGAAAAATTAATAGAACCAATTGAAAAGGACCAGAAAGATTATGAAAGAATAAAAACCCTTCCACCAGTTGAATGTATGATGACAATTTTGGCATAGAGGAAATAATACGTAGAAGTTGAAAAGATGTGATATCATCAGAAGATCCTCTAATCATGCTTAGGACCGTTGCAAGAAGAACCATTGGAGGTAATAGGTGAATTGGCCACTACACAGGGCAAGGTGAAACAAGGAGCACATGAATCAGAATAAAATATTACAACACTAACAGCACAAAGGGTTCAAGATATTGTGGAAATAGAGGAAACTATAATAAAGGAAGTTGTGACATCCAAGGAAGACTCCCAACAATTCATCCAAGGGTAGAGGAGTGGGAAACAAGCCTAAGTGGCTCGGGATGAGCCACAGGTGAGTGTTGGGGGCCTATTGAACATGCATTCTGGAAATAATATTCATGAAAAATACTAAGTACAGACTATGTGCACAGATTAAGAAGGAAGACTCTGGCGTGCATAGTTGAGGCGCATTCAGGAGTACAGTGCATAGTGAGAAGAATAAAGAAGAATATTAAATCAAGGAATAAAGAGAGAGAAGAAAGTGGGAGAAAAGGAAGGATGACATCCCAACGTGCTAAACATAGAAGGATGCACAAAAGCAGGAAGAACAACAATTAAAGTGAAAAAATAGTGCATGCATATGGAGAAGGAGGAAAAACAGGCCAAACAACAAGACAAATTGAGTTACCATGTATTGTAATAGGGTTTTGGGATGAACAAAGTAGAGTTATAAGCCCCAGAATTTATGTATAAATATGTAATGGGTTGGGAGAATAGGGGTTCTTCTTCTTCATACTAGTTCCTTGTTGTTAGTTGTTCCTCTCTTTGAGTTCTTCTATTTTTGTTAGGAAGGGGAGTGATAGAATGAGTTGGAGAAGTCACTATTGATTTTATGTCTGAGTATTGAGGAGATGTTGCAGAGAGAAAGAGAGGATTTCACTACAAAGTGTTTAGTCTAGGAGAAGGAAAAGATAACATGATGTATCTTTGTAAAGAATAGTGTGCAAACCTGAGACAATTGCATAAAGAATAATAAAGAAGCCAGTCATTGTGGATGTATCCCAAATTTGGGTGAACCACGTTAACTATTGTGTGTATTTGTCTTTTATGTGATTGAACATGGATTCTTTCTTGATGCATGTTAGACTAGAACTATTCTATGTATTATCATTGTGCAATGGTTATGAATGCCATAATGCATGGTTTCTATAGTAATATGAAGTATCATGATAATACATAACTGAATTCACTAAGTAATCTAATAAGAGAAAATAAAAAATAATGTGTGCAGAACAAATAAGTAAGAATGACAAACATGGTCACCTCCCATTCCCCCACTACTACAAAAACTCGGTTCTTGCAGCCCCAATAGATACCTCAGGTGAGACTTCACTTGCATGTAGGTGATTCCAAAAGGGTTGATTTCTGAAAGTTTTTATTAGTAAACATCATTCGAACCTAGGGTATTACAACTGTGCGCAACACCAACAATTATTTAAAGGATTTGGTACAAATCTAAATTTTATCATAGAATACCATTGACAGTCACATGAATAGACATAGAGATTTAACCAAGTGATTGAAGACATGATAAGGATGTATGTGATGGACAACCCCTCTAAGTGGGAATATTACTTTCATTTGGTTGAGTTTTCCCACAATAATGGGTATCTTTCTTCATTGAAGATGATCCCATTTAAGGCTTTGTATGGTAGAAAATGCAATACTCAAGTGATTCGGGACAACCAA
The DNA here is from genome assembly GCA_009831015.1 of Picea engelmannii. NCBI lineage: Eukaryota > Viridiplantae > Streptophyta > Pinopsida > Pinales > Pinaceae > Picea > Picea engelmannii. The sequence goes on from ML815498.1 coordinate 24,652, forward strand.
ATAGACATAGTACTACTTGGGCCATAATTTCTCAAGGATATGGAAGACCAAATGGTTAAAATTAAGCAGAATTCGAAAGCAACACAAGATATGTTGTAGTCTGAGGGAAAGTACAAGAAGTTACCAATAGTTCCTTACACATAGAAACATATGTTATAGCATCATACTCAAGCACATATAGAGACACATGGAAACATACACAAGTAATGGGAGAACCATCAAATGAAATTTATTATGTAGATAAAACAACCTCACTCTCTATTTGTTACATAACCACACACACACACACATATTTCAGTTACTTGTTGGTTACAATTATTAACTACCTAGTCATCGACTCTAACTTTATGTTCGACTGACTTCTTTATCCTACTTCTGCAGTCAAATTGGCTAGTCAACTGCTGGGTCTAGTTGACAGAGTTGACTATCCCCTACAACATCTCCCTCCCCCCCGCCCTCAATTCTTTGTTCATCTTGAGAATGGGGGGAGTGTGGATATTACGTTTGAGAAGATTTTGAAAGAATCTACTAGTTCCCTCGGAGAGGTTTTCACCAGTAGGTTACATCATTTTTTAAAATAGAGAGAGAATTACAATATTAAGAATGAGAAATAAGTAATAGATTATTTGAAGAAGAAGGATTTTGATGTTGATTGGTGTTGAGGTCTTCAAACTAGTGCTTTGATACTTGACTTCTTCAAAATAGTTCTTCAATATCGACTTGTGCTTCAAAAGTTACTTAAGTGTCGCCTGCTTGATCATGGAGTTTTTTCTAGTTGCACTATATGCCCATTTGTTTCTTTAGGGATTGTCCATTCATGGAGCTTTACATTTGGCGTTAGAGGTGTTGTTTTTATTTACACATGTGATTATTTTGTTCCTTCAAAAACTATCTATGGAGTCCTCGAATGGTAGCTAGTGGTCAAAAAGTTCGACTCAGATAATGCAGAGTTGAAGAATTGGAACTTTTGTCGGTATGTCGATGTGGCCTCTAATTGTTATGCAGGTTGTTGAGGAAACCCTTCAAATGCTATCTGATAGATGTTCAAAGATGTTTTATGCAAGTACTGTGAGAACATATACCATTATTTGATGGAGTTTTGTTCCTCCATCCCCACTGACTTCAACTTTCCCAAAAAGTCTATTTTGTCTCCCAAAGGGGCCTCCTGCACTGCAATCAACTCTGGGTCAAAGCTATGTTTGAATTCCTATGTTTTCTCTCTGAATTGGTCGAGGTTCTTGATGGATTTATATTTTTCCACTTGGTCGTTGCATTATTCTTTCAACCACTCCCTTTCTTGCTTGGATAATTCTGCCTCGACTGCCCTTTATTTTTCAATGTGATTCAATATGGTCAATTTAGATTTTGGGTCAGTGGTGAACACTCTTGTTGTTCTCAAGTCAATGATTATTTTATTTTGATATTTAATTTTGTTTTAATTTTTAGAAAAATGTGATGGCCAATTGTTGAGTATTCTGTTGAGGTTTGTTGCTTGTTTGGTAACCACTTCCAATTGTTATTGAACCTCCTCAAATTTTCCATACTCGGACTATGGAATTATTGTTGTCTATTGGGCCATTACATCCAAATTATTCCTTAGTTCCTCTCTATGGAGCTACTTGATTTCCTTGTTGGATCTCTCTAGGTGTTGTATTTCCATCGTATTGTTGGCACATTTGTTGAAGATTTCTTCGACCATCCCTTTGATTGTTTCTAATGGGTATAGTCCTTCCATTGGATGTTCTATACCCGGTTTCTCTTTGGAAAGGAGCACAAAATCCTTCAATATGTGTTTCTCCTTATTTATTCTCGCTATAAGTCGATCCTCGTCTCTCATATATTTTTTCCAATGTTTAGTAGAATCCTTTGGGACTTCATTGTACAAGTCGATCATTTTCTCATCAGAAGCAACTGATGGGTCAAATATTGTTTCTGAGGTAGATTCCACAAACCTGACTAGCTTAAAGGTCATGAAAGTAATTTTTTTTTAAGTACTATCCTTCCTCGGGATTGTGTTCTTCTTCTTCTTCTTTATATTTTCAACATTTTGTTGTTCTTTATTTTTATCGGTCTCCTTTTTTTGTTATTTATCAGAGTCATTTCCTTTATTTCGTTGATCATCATTTCCTAGATTTTCTTCATTATTTTCCCCTACTTCTAGATGTGTGTTGGGGTCTTTACTGCCATACTTTCCATTATTCCCTTGACCTACTGCATCATTCTAGTCCATGTTCTCAGTCTACTCAAGGGGTTATGATTCATCTTTCTGAGAGATGTTGAAAAGGAGGATTTTATAGAGGAGGACTTACCTTCTTGGGAGACCCTATATTGATATTATTGTCTTCTTTTTCTTGTTCTTTATCATGGGAAGTCGATTGTTTAGGTTCATTTTGGTTTTCTAACTGGCCTTTCTTTGTTTCTTCATTGGATTTCCCTAGAGAATATTAGCTTCCAGATGGAATTGTGATAGGATCTATGTCAACTGAATTCTATGTGGGGATGGTGTGTTCTATCCCATGAATATGTGTATCTCCCTCTCCTTTTGTATGTTTTTGTGTACCTGTTGTTGTAGATTTTTTGAGATGAATCGACCAAATTTATTTACTTGGGCCAGTTTCTTGTTGGGTTGAGTTTAGTGGATTCAAATTGCCTGGAGGAGTCAACTCGACTGTAGTATGCTTCTTTCCAGTTCCATTTTGTAAAAATTCTTCGACATCCTTTGACCCCGAGTGCATTGCACTTTCTATATTTCTTTATTGGGAGGCGAATAAGAAATGGTTTCTTCAATTGATACATGTCTATGCCCTTGTTATAAAAACATGATCACAGAGCAATAAAATAAAAACAAATATGGAAATAAAACATAGAAGATACACAATACAATAGAGACATAGATATACATGGTTCACCCATTGTGGGCTACGTCCACCAGAGAAATTGTCAGGTCCTTCCTTTTTATTATCCAACAAATGAAGGGATACAACCTACAACACACCTGTTGTAACTTCCTCTTCTTTCTCTCACAGTATCCTCTCTTAGAATACAATATTTGCAATGATGCATAGCCACAATACATTTCCCTCATAAAACAGGGTTACCTTCTAGGGAAAAAAAACCTAACATAACTTCGACCGTCAGATCTGTGAACTTATAATTAACGGTCCATATTTACTATGAAATTACAATATACATTTACAAGGAAATTTTTCCTTCAGGGGCCCTCTTTCCACCAAACCATATAGGGGGTAAATCCCCCCCTACAACCCCCTCCCATGGATGGGTGTACAATCTTCATGGGGTATAAACATGGCTGAAAACAAAGACCTCTGAATCAAAAAGATAATCAGGCTCCACAACCAACAATCTCCCACTTGGAGACTGATCTCAACAACTCCACCACTGTTGTATTTGTTGAACTATGATCCTTCTTGGACCTGGAAAATTTCTCATATTCACCCTGATGCTTGAAGACCAATTGAAATTGAGTAGGAAATCAGTTTCTCCCTAGTTACTCCCTTTGTTAACATGCCTACAGGATTTTGTCTAGTATGTATCTTTTCCAACTTCAAATGTCCATCTTCTAAGATGGAACGTATGAAATGATACCTGAGATGTATATGCTTCACATTTGAATAGAAGGTTGATTTATTTGCAATATGAATGGCACTCTCGCTGTCACAACACAACCTATTATTCTCTTGATTCTTTCCCAATCCCTCCATAAACCTTTGTAACCAAATCATCTCTTTACTACCCTCTGTAGTAGTAACATACTCTGCCTCTGTTGTTGAAAGTGAAACAACCTTTTGCAATTCGAAATCCAACTTACTATTTTTCCACCTACAACAAAACATACCATGTGGTGCTCCTTCTACTATCTTTATCCCCTGCCATATATGAATCAACATATCCCTGTAGAATAGAGTCTAAACCTCGAAAACATATTGCATGAGTAGAAGTACCTCGCAAATACCTGAGAATCCACTTTAATTCCTCCCAATGTTCTTTACTAGGATTGTTCATATACCTACTCACAACTCCCACTGCATGTGAAATATCTGTTCTTGTGAAAACCATCGCATACATCAAGCTACCAACTGCTAATGAATAAGGGACCCTAAACATGCATTCTATTTCCTCCTATGTCTCGGGACACGTTTCCTTAGTTAATTTGAAATGGTTTGACAAAGTTTTACTAACTAGTTTTTCATTCTTCATTCTAAACCTCTCCAACACATTCTCTATGTAATCACCATGAGACGATGTCAAATTATGATTTTTCCTATCTCTTATTATTCTCATACCAAGTATTTTCTTTGCATCACCCAAATCCTTCATCTCAAATGAATTAGATAATTTATTCTTGAGAAAATTTATATCCTGCATATTAGACCCTGCAACAAGCATGTCATCTACATATAATAGAAAGATAATGTAGCTTACATTTTCTAGCCTTTAAAAAAAAAACATAATGATCAGAATGACATCTACTATAATCTTGTTCTGTCATAAACTTATCAAACTTCAAATACCATTTCCTTGGAGATTGCTTTAGGACATACAAGCTCTTCTTCAACCTGCATACCAAATTCTCCTTCCCTTTGACCTCATACCCCTGTGGCTGCTGCATAGAAATCTCTTCCTCCAAATCCCCATGGAGAAAAGATGTTTTTACATCTAACTATTCAAGACACAAATATTCTATGACCACAAGACTTAAAATAGTCCTAATTGAAGTCATTTTAACAGCATGAGAAAATATTTCATCAAAATCTATACGTATCTTTTTTGAAAACCCCTTTCCAGCAAGTCTAGCCTTGTACCTCTATTTTCCCCCATCTTATTCCTTCAACTTGTAAACCCATTTATTCTACAATATTATTTTCCCCACAACCAACTGAACCAAGTCCCAAGTCTGGTTATTTACCAAGGAATCCATTTCCTATTTCATTCCTTGCTCCCACTTATTTTTAGTGTCTACCTGCATTGCCTCTTCATAACATTCTAGTTCACTAGACTCAGTCAACAATAAATAATACAATGAAGGAGAGTATCATTCAGGGATTCTACTTAACCCGGTAGATCTTCTAAAAACAATTGTAGGAGTTTGAGGTACTTGTTTCTCCTATTATTGTACATTTTGATTTTCTGGTACCTTTGGAATTTCTTTTTCATTAATCTCATCAAGCACTTTGTATTTTGGTTTTTCTTTTTCTTGTATCTTTCCCTGCAACTGATCTTTGTAAATGACCTTTTCCTTGAATATGACATCTCTAATCCTAATGATTTTTTTATTTTCATAATCCCATAAGCGATAACCAAAATCATTAACACTGTATCCAATAAGGGTACACTTCTTGGATTTTGCCTCAAGATTTTTTCTATTTTCTTTATCAATATGGATAAATTCTTCACAACTGAAAGTCTTCAAAAAAAATAGTTTACCTTTTTACCTATCCATCCCTCCTCTATAATTACACCATCCAAATATCTTGAAGGTCCTTTGTTTATTAAGTAAACAAAATTATCTATAGAATGTGCTCAGAACTGTAAGGGAAACCCAACATGCAATCTCATACTCGTTGCACGCTCCATGATTGTCCTATTCATCCTTTTTGACACACCATTTTCTTGTGGTTTTCCTAGAAATGTCTTCTCTATACGAATCCCATAGTATGAACAACAATAATCAAACTCCTTGTTGTAGTATTCACCTCCATTATCTGATCTGAGACACTTCAACCTTTTTTTGTCTCATTCTCAACCAAATCTTTCCATTTCTTAAAATTATCAAAAACATCATATTTTTGTTGAATGCAATAAACCCAAGTTTTTCTAGTTGCATTATCAATAAAAATAACATAATAACGAGATCCACCAAGAGATGATACCCGAGTTGGTCCCCATACATCTGTATGCACAAGCTATAACCTTTCACTCTTCTTTTCTTTTGCAACTCTGAGAAATTTGACTCTCTTTTTTTCCATAAAAACAATGCTCACAGAAATCCAAATCAATTTCTTTAAGATCTAGCAACAAATTTATTTTGTGAAGTATCTGCATCCCCTTCTCACTCATGTGTCCAAGCCTATGGTTCCACAGTGTTGTATTCACTCCTATAGAATATAAATAGATAGAAGAGTCAGTATTACCATTACATAGACAAAATGTACCTACCTTCTCTCCTTTTTCTATCACCAGTGATCCTTTAGTGACCTTCCATGCCTTATCTATAAATATAGATATAAAACCTTCACTTTCCAACTGCCCTGTTGAAATTAGATTTTTCCTTAGATCTATAACATGTCTTACCTCTTTCAAGCACCATTGTTTTCCATTCCTTTACTTTATTTTTACCTTTCTCATTCCAACAATTTTTCATGGTGCATCATCACCCAAATGAACCTGTCCAAAATCACCTTGAACATAATCTAGAAAATGTTTCCTATGGGGTGTGGCATGAAATGAATCCCATGAATCTACTACCCAAGACTCAAAAATATTATCTACAGAAAGAATGAAAGAATCGTGTAATACATCACCATTTATATTTGCTTCTTGATTTTGCTCATGTTGTCCATCTCTTTGTTTCTTTAGAGCTCTGCAGTCTTTCTTCAGATGCCCTTTCTTCCCACAATTTCGGCACATTATCTTTCCCAGTATGGATTTGGATCTTCGCTTCCTATAATTCCCTCGATTCCATGAGACCTTTCCTCTGTCCTTTTGTCTTCCCCTATTCTCCATGTTTAACGCATTACCTAATGTCTTACCTGTGCTTTTTCATCGCATTTCCTTGCTAAGGATAACACCAACAACATCATCAAATTTTAAAGTGTTTGAACTAGAGACAAAGTTACTTACATCCATGACCAAGCCATTACAAATTTTTGGAAATGAGCACAATATTAGAAGAGTCGTGACCTCATCATCAATGTCGACTTTTACAGAACTTAGTTGATTAATAACCGTATTAAATTCATTTAAATGATCTGCAACAGACCCACCTTATGACATCTTCATATTAAATAATCTCTTCATTAGAAATACCTTATTGGATGCCAAGGTTTTTTCATATAATTTATCCAATGCATCCATCATCTCATTCATTGTATTTTCTTTCAAAATATTGAAAGCCACCGACGTTGTCAGTCTCAACCATATCGTTCTTAGTGCCTTTCTTTCAAGAACCTCCCATTCTTCGTCCTTCATGGTCGTCCACTTCTTTTCTATTTCGACCAATGGTATGTATAGATCCTTCTGACATAAATAATCTTCCATCTGCATCTTACATAACTGGTAGTTTTGGTCGTTAAATTTCTCGACCCTAAACTTTCCATCTTCCGCCATCGCTCCCACTCGAACCAGGAACCCTCTTTTCTTGTGAGTTACCTTTCTCTCTAATACCAGTTGTTATAAAAATAGGATCATCGAGCAATAAAATAAAATAAAATGCGGAAATAAAACATAGAAGATACATAATACAATAGAGACACAGATATATGTGGTCCACCTAGTGTGGGCTACGTCCACCAGAGAAATTTCCAGGTCCTTCCTTTTCATTATCCAGCAAATGAGGGATACAACCTAAAACACACCCATTATAACTTCCTCTTATTTCTATCACGATCTCCTCTCTCATAATATAATATTCACAATGATGCATAACCACAATACATTTCCATAGTTGATGATGTTGGTACATATTGACGAGTCATAGTTGATGAGTATTTGACACATGATTGGTACATACTTGGTACATGGTTGGATGCACTTATTTATGGTACAAGTTGATTACAGGTTAGTGCATGGTTGATGCACTTGTTTATGGTACAGGTTGATTACAGGTTGGTGCATGGTTGATGCACTTGTTTATGGTACAGTTTGATT